>JAGGAR010008037.1:0-42998 GCA_017657315.1 Termitomyces sp. K1Ag
ATGTAGAAGAAGATGAGGAAGATGAATAGAATATATTTAAACAGGCTTCCGACGACGACTTTGTTTTTTCTTGACTTAGAACAAACAACATAAACTTCATACAAACCACGACGGTCAATTTCTTTGCTCAAGCACTCATTATGACTATGACTCTCAAAGAAATCCAGGATCTTGATCACATAACTCTGATCAGCAGCGGAAACCTTGCATACAAGAAGATTTTTGATGAACTGCAGTATTTTCGGTACCTTTTCCTATGGCTTCTAATTCTGAGTCTTGCTCGAAATGCATGATTTGCTCTAGGAGTTTATATCCAGACATAATATCTACTGGGACTCACACTGGGACTCACACTACACATGATACAACTCTCCAACACCCAATTCGTCGCATCAAATACACGCGTGATGGTCGGTGACTGGTATACCACGTGTCTGGACCTGTGATGGTTTGTCATATTCCACTCAAACATTGCTGAAGATTTTACAGTATACCATATAGACCAAGAATTACTTTACTGCCGACAACGATGATGCAGACCGTACTCTTGTAGAAGAAACTGTTACCAACTTGGAAATGCCGAAGAAGTGAAGAAGTTTGGACTGTCTTGTTCTCTCCAAGAAGCCTCACATTGCTTTCCATATTCAAGTTCTTTTCGCTTTGACCAGCTCTTTGTATCAGCTCTGATTTGCATGTACAACACTTGTAACATATCCCGTTTATTTCCCTAGTGTGCGTCTAAGTAGCAGCACTTGTTTGTTTTGCCACTAAACAAATAATCATAACTGTTGCGCCACTTTTTGTAACTTGTCTTGTCGTTCTTGCATATACTTCACTCGAAAGAGATTGAAGGAATGTTTAATGACTCTCCTGGCTTCCAGCACTCCTCTTCCAACTCAGGAAACAGTTCATGCTCTCCTGAGGCTCGATATAGCTTTGGAGATGTAAGTTCGCCCTTGTTCAACCAGAATCAAGGTATTCCGCCATTTGTACAAGGAAGTACAACCTTGTTAGGTGGTTCTCAGCCCAAAATCAACGTAAGTCTGTCGTACTTCTTGATCTATCAATAACTTATGTATTTGGTCCAGTCTTTTCAAGAATCGTTTTTTTCTCGTTCGAATACAGACATCTGGATAGCACTGTCGCAAGTATCAGCACAAATTCAAAACCTTTCGAATCAGTTCATAGAGCATCAACATGCCGTGTCTAAGTCTCATCAAGAGATTAAGGATCTTATCAGGTATGTGAGGCCCATTGATTGACACGTCACAGGAACTATCAATACATTTAGGACTTCGATTAATTCTGCGACCTCACAACCCAGCTCTACTTCTGAATCTCGAGGCTCGTCGGTATCTTCCACTCTCCTACCAGTACCCTCTCTTACCCAAGCCGACTGCCCTCTGGTGAAGTACTGGACACGACAGCAATATACAGCGGCGAAGAAGAAGAAAGCCACTGTCTCTAGCCTAATATCAAACAGTGAGAGCTCAGCAAACGCATATATTGAAACGAAGGAGGGGGAACCAGTTGACAAAGCCATTATTAACCAGATTCATAGCCATGCACGTCACCTCTGGCGAAGTCTTCATAAAGATGGGAATGCTCCGGTGACCTGGGCTGCAGCGACTCTCAAAGCACACAATTTTTTTGAGCATCATATGTGTTCACAGTTTCCGCAGCTATCCTATGGAGAAAACAACTGGAAGGCGCATATGGTAGCCACGGAAAACTACTCTTCGTGGTATGGCAAGCACATCGGACATCCCACCAAGGTCAAAAATGAAGCCCCTGCAGAAAATCGACAAGATCTTCTCAAACGGTCCACATCAATACCGCCGACATCGTCTGAGGAACCCGCAATGAAGAAAATCAAGTCGTCAAATCATGCCAATGTTGCACTCAAGCCAGCCGCAACCATCACCTCAGAGAAGGAGAACGTTGTGCCATTACCAGTCGGTTCTCTCCCTTTCTCTTTTCTTTCCAATTTACTCAACACATTTATAGCTCATCAATCCTCTGTACGAATCTTCAAGTTTTTGTACGAGATGGCTGACACTCTCCTAGGACTGCCGTGTTTTCAAGTCCAGAAGCCATTGCAAGACTCGTGATCCCTCATTCTACCTCAAGCACAGTTCCTGTCCCTGTATCGAGCAACGCTGCAGTCTCCAATTCCATCATCGAAGGGCTGAGATTAGTTTTTACGGCGTCACTAAATATTTGACTCATGAACACTCCAGCTCTATTCAAACAACCATTCTCGCATCCTCTACCATTAACAGGCAAGTGTCTGTCGAATCTCCACTGCTTCCTTGACTAACGAATCATTCTCCAGCTGCATGAATCAAATTCCAGGAATACAAACTAGGTAGGTTCCTATCATGTTGTCGATCTCCAGAATTCATTTTTTCTTCAGCCTACCGACTACGCAAGATGTTGTAACATCCGGTGTTGTTGACAGCGCCAGCACCAGCAATGGCTTAACGTTGTTGGCATCGACCGCCCACAATCTATCCGATTGTCCAGCCGCACTAGTCCCCTCGATTGCCAGCGCACAAACTTCAACAGCTCCGAGTGGTAATCAGCTGCCCGAACCTGCTATCACAACATCCTCCTGCCCAAACATCAATCTAACAACAGCGTCACAATCAGTGCCCACTGTCCCCATTGATACAACTACATTGTCATGATCAGTGCCTGCCATCAATAGCCCTGGTACCAGTGACATGCTACCAGCATCCCCAACCCACGATATGCCCTCGCTTGCCATTGAAAATCGGATTCCAGCAGCGCCGAGTGGTGGTGACTCATCCAGGCCTTCTGTCGCAACAGTCTCCTGCTCAACCGGAGCCCAACCTCCATGACCACTGACAAGGAAAAGTAAAAAGGCCACTGCAGGGAGAGGAATGAATGGAAAGTGAGTCTTTGCGAACTACCTTTGTGCTTTGGTGACCTCTGATGTACTTTGGCAGGAGCTTGCTCACTTGTTGCGTCGGGAGAGAGCAAAGTGAGTCTTTCTTTCGATCCTTTGATGCATATTCACTAAATTGAATCCTTTTGCATCAGGTATATGATGCTCGGGCGAAATTGGTGAGTACGAACCTTGTATCCTTCCATTGTCTTCATCTCATATAACGTTCATTTCAGCGTCCCGAGGCAAAATCAGCTGAATAACAAGCATATGGATGACCGGATGCGTTGTCAGATTATAGTGATTTGGGACGGTTTGGCGTTGGGACTTTGTATTCTTTTTAGTGTTCTGTACGAGTAAAGGTCAAGTAATACAATGTTTTTGTAATTGAGCCAAATGGAGCGGGATAGAAAGTAGCCCAGTAATCGAGCGAAATTGAAATCTATGGTCAGTGTACAATACGGCTAGATACTGCTCATTTTCGCCGAATAACAGTCCTAAATCTCGAGCCATCTTGAGCAAGTTCGTGCCGGATCGAGCACCTTTTGGTGGGCACGATTCCACACGTTTCGGCTCAATCTGGCCCGACGCGATTTTCACTGGGCTTCAAGGTTGGCAGTTATCGATCGTAACATGTGCAAAGTACCCGCTGATTGCCGACCGCGGCGCCAATTCAGCGGCGTTCGCATCCACGTCCACGTGTGCTCGCGTCGCTGATCCAAGCCATGGCGTGTTTCTCGCCAGCTATATCATTTCTAATGGTGTTGATGCCATGGATGGCCTGGCAGTCCTGATATTCCGATGTATTCTCTTACATATCCACAAGTAGCATATATCCAGAGAAAGCAACGGTATAATTCAAGCGAGGTAGTACGTTCATATTACCTGGGCCAATGTTCTGTTGCTAATGTGGTATCGTCACCGTATCGGGAATATCTTATGGGAAACGGGTGCTTGTTTCTCCCTGAATGGCACAGCTGTCCTGAACGCGGTTCTCCCTTCTCAGATCAGTCACCGTCAGTGTGGTGAAGATAGTCCTGGTCCACATCATACGTCGGTCTGACAATTTTACCTAGGTTCACCATACCTCCGCGATGAGTCTACAAGACATCGAAATACTACCTTATTTTTTTCCTTGGTTGACGTAACCAACTTTGATTGGCAGTGTCATTGAATGCAACCGAAGCCTGTGTTCCCCGTGCCAGCTCTGTGGTTCTTCTAGATCCTGTGTAGAAACAAGCTTTCTACTTTCCAACAGAGGACTATTCCAAGCAGTTCAAAATTAGACGACGACTGCATGCTGAGTATTAGAGATTAACATAATTCTCTATTCCAGGTTCTTCATCTCTCATCATGACAAGAAAGTTTCCATGTTTGATATCAACAAGTTAGTGCAAGTGAGTATTTAACAGTACAAGAGATATAGATCCAAGGTTTACTCATAATATGGGAAGAACTTCTTGGATCGGGACGATCCAGGTAATTCATCCATCAGTCCGCTTTCGATTATCCATAACCATCGTCCTTCTGTTCTTCTGGCTGTAATTTCGAACTCGATCCCGTGCGTTTGACAAAGGCATTGCAAAAGATTGGCTTCAGGTGAATCGGGTGGGGTGCAAGTCTGGCAGCGAAAGCGCCAAGTCCTTTCTTTACCTTCACCGGAGGTCTTGCGAAGTATACGAGCCTCGATCATATCCAGAAGAGCTCTTCCTGAATCGGCGTAGCATTTGAGATCTTGCAATTTGGGCAAGAAGTGGCCTGAGCCTATCTCACGGAGGATGTCAGCGTCCAGAATTGTAGCCCGAAGAATAACTGTATCAATCGTGTGTGAGATAGAAGTGAAGATATCACGGAGGGAGGGGATTGTTCGAATGGGCCAGTTGTTGAACTCAAATTCGGATAGAGGACACCGAGAGTGCTCAAACATTTCCGAGAGGGTGTTGATGTCAAAGTCACACTTGTGACCAACAGAGATGCACAGATGTTCTAGAGTAGAAAGGAAGAAATGATTGAACGGTCCTGCAGGTTCGTGATACGACGCATTCATGGATCGGAGAACAGGCATGGCAAGGTGTCTAAGAGGAAATCTTGGTGGAACTATGAAGCACAAGTATTCCAGGCTTGTGCATTGCTCGAGTATCTCATGTAATCTTTCAGCCGGGCATATACCACTGCCCAAGTTGAAATATCTGAGATTTTTCCAATTGCCATGTAAAGTCGGAATCCAGGAAGCGAGATTTGTACCAGAGACGTGGAGTTCGCGAAGTTCGGGGAGGTGAAGATAGTTATCATATTTGGAGGGTGGTATATCAGATCCACACAGCTCCACGCTCAGTTTCGTGACTGAGCAGCATTGTCGCAGGAACGCGCAGAGTGCAGGTATGTCCACATCAAGCCTGATCTTAATAACTTTAAGTTGGCCGTGAGGAATGTCGAGAGACATCAAGGACTTGAGTGCGAGCCTACCCACCATACTCATCTGGAGTAGGAGCTCTTCAAGGTGGGTAGCCGAATGTAATCGTCCTCGGGCAGCCACTGAGTCCGAGACTGAGCCTTGATAATTCTTGGAACACTTCGAGGACGGGAGAGCCAAGAAATGATAAATGGCGAGATTCTGGAACGCGTTCGTAGGTGCATTTCGGCAGATGTGATTGAAGAACTGAATGGTCCCGTAAAAGTTGATGATTCGGCAACGATTTAGCTACGGATACAAGTCTTCCAAATCAATGTTATCTTCAAAGCAGGCGAGTTCGACATTGACGGATGGTGGGAGAATGTCAAAAGCGCACTCTAGGTATCTGATGTGATTCTTTTTGATGGTGGGATGTCCCCAAAGCCGGGGGTCTCCGCGTGAAATTGTTCGCCACTGTGAACAGACACGCCCCAGAATCCAAGGGGTCTGCGTCAATCTAGGAGGTATTTCCATAGTTTCTGAGAGTAGGACAAAAATTTCCAAGAGAATTTCTGGCGGGAGCTGTCGGACCTGCAAAAGTAACTCATGAAGTTTAATAACATAGAACCTTTCGACACCACGCTTTGCAACGGCAGCATCAACCTCTTTGAGTACAGTAAGAGTCTTCTCTGAATCCATGTCAATTTGGTCGAGAGACCTGGACGCTGACACGTCTAATGTAGGATCTAGAAAGGCGCAGAGTTATAGTCGTTCTTCACTCGTGTTTGAGTTGAGAGCTAACCCACCTTTTCCCAAGTAATACGAAGACGCCAGATCAGCCTGGGAGACTGCTGCTGTGAAATCAAATGTTGTGCTTTGTTTGTAACGGGTCAGTTTTGGTCGGCATCGGCTCTCTACCGTTGCCGCGTCGAACCCGAGAACTCAGCCGCCTGTGTTTCAAGCCCGACATCGTCTCCTCCAGTCCCGCCGAACTTTACCTCTTCCAGGGCACGATATGCGTTTCAACGATCCACGTCACACGAAGATAACATATATGCGGGGCATGACATGCAATCTTCCGCCATGTAAAGACCCAAGACGCGTCCGACTACGACGACACTCTACTTCTATAGCAAAAACAACGCTCGTTAGCTATTGACTATGAAATACTTGACGACCGTCCTCCTCT
Organism: Termitomyces sp. K1Ag; assembly: GCA_017657315.1. NCBI lineage: Eukaryota > Fungi > Basidiomycota > Agaricomycetes > Agaricales > Lyophyllaceae > Termitomyces > Termitomyces sp. K1Ag. Next base: position 6,493 of record JAGGAR010008037.1, read on the forward strand.
CCGTCTCCGCCTTTCCTTACCTCGTCAACGCTCGGCCCTCTTCAAAACCCGGTACGCCCCCTCCTTCTCTTGACTTTCCATCACCTGCCTTTGACCAATCTTACGCTAGACCTCGACCTCAACACGGATAACCCCACATACAATCTCGACACTGAATCCATCAAGTCACAATCTTTCGATGGCGATATGATCGCTCCCTACTTGTCCCAAGTTACAGGTACGCATCCCCCTGCCCTTCAAACCCCGCCTTTTTTATGTAAATGGTCTAGAGGGAATCACCCCCAAAGATGATCAACCTATTGCCTCTGGTTCGTTCCTCTGCATATATTCGAGTTTTTCCGGGACTGAGTGGTGTTTGTAGGATTAGAACGACGTTGGTCCAAGGAACAGCGTGCGTATCCTTTTCCCCCGTTTCTTCTCATTGAACATCTACTTACTTTCTATCTCAATGTAGATGGTCATAAACAGGACAAGCCTCATGGAAATGCCGAGGAAAAAAATGGTACGTGTGATTACTTTCTTACTTTAGCCTCGATGGGGACGTTATCATTGATGATTCTCCGTTTTTGTCAGGTTACCAAGGCGGTCTTGATGGTAAATCTTTGGTCTCGCATGCAGGTAAAGGTACGTTTGCATTCGCGCTTGCCCGTTTGAGAGCTGGGAGCCTTCATGTGTAAGTACTCTTTCTCCAGGTGACTTGGCTGTCGCAAAACCAGCACAATCTGGTCAGTTTTTTCCCCTTCTCTTTCGATTTTTGACTGAAAGACTCATCATCTGTCCATTATGTGTGCAGGTCTGGGAAAAGGTTTGCCAGCAGGGAAAAAGGTGGCTGGCCTCAAAGGGGTGGGCGCGGGGGCGATTCCGGCAGGAGGTAAGTTTCGTTCCGAGAGCGTAATGTGCAATGTGCCAGAGTGATTGCTTATTCGCAAATACCTGTCTCGTTAGTTTCAAAAAAGCTTGGATTGTCTAAGCTCCGTGTGTTACGTGAATTTCTTCTCTACGTTCGCGTAAGATGGCCCATTTTTTCGATACAGCTAACCTCAAGCGACGGGGTGAGTCTGCAAACATGAAATGGATCGCCTCATTTTTATTGACCTATCATTAGCAATGGAAGCGATGGTGAAGCGCTTTCATGCGCACAGCAGACACCAACGATTGTACGTCTTTTCGAAACGCGATGCCCCTTCCGGTTTGCTCTCTTCCCACCGTCTAGTCTTTTCTTCTCGCTTAAGAAGTCCAGTAGATATCGATATCCTGAACTTTGCGCTCACCCTTTGAGCATGTCCTTTGGCGTTCTACAAGCACGGGCTGGAGAAGTATGGTACAAAAAGGTTCCACGAGCCGGGGTACGAGCGGTGGATAAGGAGGCGGTATGAGGAGCTTGCGAAGAATGGAGAAACACATGTGCAGTTTTTGGAGCGTGCACTTGGGGAGAGGGCAGTCAAGGCGTGTCGGTATGATCTTCCTGTTCGTCTGGTGGAAGGTAAGTGTTGATATGGGAATATAACAAGGACAGGGATGTCAATGATTGGATAGCCAAGTCTTGTGTGGTTGAGAATATCGGGCGTCAGCTTGGAATGGCTTTGTGGGGACTCTTCAAGATCGGGTGGGTATCATTGTATCTGGTATTTGGGAAGAGTTGATTGTGATACATACTGTGATAATAATAGGCTTACCAGATGATAGCGGCATCCATCCTGGGCATCAAGGCGCAGCATGCGGTGTGGATAAACTCGGTGGTGAGAAAGTCGAATGCCTGGAACATGGCTTTTGAGGTTCGTTCCTCTTTTATTTCGAAGCGAGCTCTCTGTACTGACCTTGTGCGACGATGAACAGACCCCGCTCGACATGAACCAAATCTATTCCATCATCTCACCTATTATCATCCCCGGCTTGTGTCCCTTGACAAATGCACCCCTCCGCACGAAACCATTCCCGGTTCTGCATGTCCCGCCATGCCACCCAGGGTCTGTCATCACTCTCGAATATGACGGTTCCTCTGACGCGGTTAAGGAAGCAGAAAAGTAGCAGCAACAGCTGTTTGCCGCATTTGTATCGGGGACAGGGACGGTGTTCGTCTTGATGCGGGAGGAGAGGAAGGTGGAGGTGCAAAAGGGGCTCGTAGGGGTTGTGTTATGTGTTTGTGACGAAGGATAGGGGCAAGGTGGGGAATGAGGGGATTGTGGCGGGTCCGGGCGTTGTGTGGTTTGGGTGTGGTGTGTAGGCTTAGGGTGAAGACGGGTATAGATCGAGTAAAAGAAGTGTATTTTTAGGTGTATTTTCAGTTATAGGGCACGTCTTTTTTTTCTCGAGTCGCGTTCAGTAGTTATATGTCAACGCTCAACTCGCCAAAGCCACAAGTTGAAGGCAATTTGGGTGCCTAATGTGCCTCCAGGTCTCAGGCAATATCTTGATGAGATCATCCCTTGGAACCCGTTAAACGAAGTTACATTACTGATCAAAACAAGATTGATATCGTGACCTCCAGCGAAAGCAGTCACAAGCAAACTACTGAAGAATACTGGGAAAATCCTAAGTGCCGAACGAGTGATTACTTAGGGCAGAGCAGGGCTGTTCTCAGCGAAGTGTCCGTTTACGGTACAGGACTGTATGGCTACGAAAAAAAAAAAAAACAGTGACGGTAACCGTGAATCGTGCCATATAGAAAATTTCCAAACCTTCAACGTACGGTGGCACTGTGGTTTTATGACCATAAACGGTTATCTTCTGTGTACGGCAAGATTCAATTCAATTCAAGCATGGTATGGACCGTACGGTGAATAACCGTACCGTGCAAGGGTTCACCTAGATCCTCGATCGCACGGTGACAGTGGCCGTTGTACGGCAACTGTGAACCGTAAATATAGTTACAGTGTGCAGCCCCAGAACTTGACATGATCTCTTGTGTTGGAGCCTGTACCGTTTAGATGTAGGAGCAGACCGAATCGGATCAAGAGCTTAGCAGAGTACAGATGAAGCCAGGCTCTTTGGAGCTTCCTAGATAGATGAAGCTAGGCGTTCACTTTACAGACAAATGCAAAATTGACGCAAAAATCTTTATTTCTAACTTGGAAACTCTGTATTGCGTGAATTGAGGATTCATAAAATCAAGAATACAGTTGTAGTCGAAGCGGTTGGAGAGTTGGGAGACTGTGAGTGTTGCGGAGAGCGGTGAGTAGATGTGAAGAGCTGTGGAGTATAGTTAAAGAGCCGTGGAGTAACCATGAACGAGCAGTGATGAGCATTGAGTGGGACGTAATGAGAAGTGATGAGCAGTGACAAGGAAGCGATGACCCGTGAGCAGGACGTCACAGGCAGTGAGTAGGACGTGTTTAGAGTTAACATGGAGATGTTCAATTGCCTTGGGACGAAAATAATCTTCTAAATGGTATCACCAATGATCGTAACGCGGTGATAGAAAACGCATGGCAAGACGGCTCGAATCATGAGCGGACGAGTGTGATGACAAGAATACAATCAGATGTAGTGTGGCTTTCTGTTGGCTTTCTGGCACTGCGTCATGACATATACATCAGATCGTTTCGTTTTGATGTGAGTGGTTAGACTTTTGAAAGGTCGTGGGGGAGGGTCTCGTGAGCACACATGTAGAGGGATGCGGGAGAAGGTCCTGGAAAGCAGATTCGTCGGATGTGCCTAGGAAGTGCGCAAATTGTCTTAGCATGAACTCAGCGTTCAGCAGGTCACCATCTAGATCTCGGGGGTTGTGGAGGCCTCAAACCAACATCTTCAGAATACTCGTTAGAAGCACGAAAATTTTTTCTTTGGCACGAACCACTTTATCTCTGAAGCAAAGGCCAGTTTTGAAACGCAAGCTCGCCACTGGATTGGCTCGGATTGCTGCTTAGTCATGCGGGATGTCCCATCGGTTCTCCTACCACGAAAGAAAGTTATAAGCAACGTACTTCTTGCTCTGGTCATCATCATCTCGTCGACAGAAATATCTATCCTCTTAGAATATGGGCAGGGACATGGCAGAATGGCAGAGACTCAGAAGATCGCGGCAAGACTGACAACCATCCTGACACTCAGTATCCGAGGCATTGTCCGAGCAAGGTAGACTCTAGAGCTGCTGCTCACGATCATAAGATCATAAAGAAAATTTTAATCTATATGCCCATCACATAGTAAGTACCTCGTGAAAGCTGCGGTGTGCACAAATCACATTAACTGCAATTTGGAAGCACAGTGTACTTTTCCTCGTATTATTCAGTCAGGTTCATCGATATCGTGATCCAGAGCGGGAACGACATTTATACTTGTATTTGTCTCCGAATCATAATCAGCAAGTACAAATGACTGACAAGCCGCAAAATACAATCTCCAACGAGACTTTTGACAAGACTCAGATTACTTTCGGCGTCTGTGGCTAGGTACGAAGTACAGAAACGAATCTTTGACCTCGAGTAGACGATCGTAAAGATTTAACCCTCGTCAAGTACTGTGACACTGTTTCCAAGGAAGGATCTGCTAGTCAAGTCGCGAAAGTCTAGAGTATACAAGAGCCTTGGTTAGCGATTAATCATGTCAAGGTGAACGGTTCTAGGGCTGTACACGGTTCACGGTTGCCATACAACCGCCACCGTCACCGTCCCGTCGAGGATCTACGTGAACCCTCACACGGTACGGTTATTTATCATACCATGCTCAAATCAAATCTTGCCGTTAACAGAAGATGACCGTTTACGGCCGTAAAACCGTGCAGTGCGTTGAAGGTTTGGAAATTTTCTATCTGGCACGATTAACGGTTGCCGTAACCGTTTTTTTTTGTAGCCATACGGTACTGTGCCGTAACAGACGGTGTGCACCCCTAACATTGTCATTGTCAACCTGTCAATAGTTTCTAGACAATTTTCTTCGCAGATCCGTGCTTTCGGGGATCCTTCGTCAGACTTCTAGTATCCTCTAACATGTGGTTCACCATAGAATATCCGTTTTACCATGTGGACCTGGGGGATCATATGCACCGGATGCGCACATTCGTCTCGACCAAAGCCATTTCCACAAACAGTTCTTATCTGAGTCTGCCACAGTATAAAGATGGGTACAGAAGTGCATAAGTTACCGACCACCTTGAGTTATCACTTCTCTCTCAGCCTCCCTCTCCATCATGGTCTCCAACGCTCTTCGTGCTAGTTTGTTTGCCCTCATTGCCTCGGGTGTCGCTGTCTCTGCTACACCCAGCCTTTCGGTCAAGGTCACTGGTACGTCATGGAAGCTCTTCTCAAGCCAGCTGCTGATCCTAGATCACTAGGTGAACCTGCCGTCGCTGGCGTTGATAACCTTGTCGTGAATACGACCGTCACCAACACCGGCGATGAGATTCTCACCCTCCTCAACCACCCCAAGTCCCCCTTAAGCAAGCTCCCTGCCAACACATTTACAATCACTGATGCTGATGGAGACACCCCCGTTTTCACTGGTATCAAGGCTAAATACGTTCCCGCCAAGGCTATCGCTGTCGGCAAGGCCGCTGTCACTGTTCTTGCTCCCGGTCAATCCGTTGAGATTGAGCACAACTGTAAGTCTAATGATCATTTACCTCAAACGTTAAAACAGGCTATCTGATCAACCCCATGCAGTGTCTGAGGCCTATGCTTTCGACAAGGAGGGAAATTACAGCATTGTCTCTAACAACCGATTTTACCTCGTCAATGCCCAAAAAGAGGCTGTCCCCATCTACGCCACTACCGAGGCCCACACCGCCACACTCACTGGCAAGCTCGCTGTTCGCCGCTCCACCCAAATAAAGCGTGCCAACTACGAAGGTTGCTCGTCTTCTGAGCAGACATCCCTTGTCAGCACTGCATCTAGTGCCCAGACCTACGCTGCCAACGCTCTCTCGTGAGTTTCTCTCCGAGTCCTTCTCTATGAGTATACAGACACTTATATGGATACATTTCTTCTAGATACCTGAACTCCCAAACCTCATCGACTACTCGCTTCGTTACCTGGTTCGGCACCTACAACTCCTCCCGCCACGACATTGTCACCAGCCATTTCAAAGCCATCAGCGGCAATGTTTTCTCCTCATACACCTTTAACTGCACATGCAGTGAACCTGGCACATTTGCCTTCGTCGACGCTGACATCTTCGGTGTTGTCCACATCTGTGATGAGTTCTGGGATGCTCCCACCACTGGTACGGACTCCAAGGCATGTCTCTCTCTTCGTCTGCATAGATATTTGGCTGATTGATTTGCTTTAGGCTGGTACTCTCATCCACGAAGCCTCGCACTTCACCGTCAACGGTGGTACTGAGGACTACGTCTATGGCCAGGAAGACGCCAAGGAACTCGCCATCGACGACCCTGCTGATGCCATCGACAACGCAGACAACCACCAATACTTCGCTGAGAACAACCCTGCTCTGCCCTAAGTAATCACTCGTTCGGCACCTGAGATTCTCCCAGGATTCTTCTGTAGTTTGCTTGTAACTGCTTTTGCTAGAGTTCACGATATCAATCTTGTTTTGATCAGTAAATGTAATGTAACTCTTGAAGCTCGAAGTTTGAATTTGATTCTTTGTTTAACGGGTGCTGAGGGATGATTTCATCAAGGTCTTGCTCGAAGGACATTAGACACCCAAATTGCCTTCAACTTGTGGCCTTGGCCAGTTTAGCGTTGAAAGCATATTATTATAACTACTGAAAATGACTCGAGAAAGGAAAAGACGTGTCCCTATAACTAAAAATATATTTCTTTTACTCGATCTATACCCGTCTTCACCCTCGGCCTACACCCCACACCCAAACCACACAATCCCTGGACCCGCCACAATCCCCTCATTCCCCAGCTTGCCCCCATCCTTCGTCACAAACACATACACAACCCCTACGAGCCCCTTTGACACCTCCACCTTCCTCTCTTCCTGCATCGAAACGAATACCATTCCCGTCCCTGATACGAATGCCACAAACACCTGGTGCTTCTGCATTTCTGCTTCCTTTACCACGTCGGAGGAAGCGTCGTATCCGAGAGCGATGACAGACCCTGGGTGGCATGACGGGATGTGTAGAGCCGAGAATGGTTTCGTGCGGAGGGGTGCGTTGGTCGAGGGACACCAGCCGGGGATGATAAAAGGCAAGATGATGGAGTAGATTGTCGGACAGGATCTACGTCGTCGCACAAGGTCAGTACTGAGAGGTCGCTTCTAAAGAAAAGGGAAACGAACCTCAAAAGCTGTGTTCAAGGCATTCGACTTTGTCACCACTGAGTTTATCCACACCCCATGATGTGCCTTGACACTCACGATTGACGCCGCGACCGTCTGGTAAGCCCTGCTTGTGAAACGCTGAAAAGACGTGCTCAAAGGTGAGCGCGAAGTTTAGGATGTCGTTATCTGCGGAATTTTGTAAGTGAGAACGGACTGGGACTTATAAACCAAAAGAGACATCACGTTTTGAAAAGACGCGCCATCGTTGGTGGCTGCTATGCGCATGAAAGCGCTTCGCAGTCGCTTCCTTTGCTAATGATAGCTTGATACAAATAAGGCGATCCCTTTTACGTTCGAAGAGTAGGCAAGTATATGCGAGTAAGCAACCACTCTAGAACGGTACGTTCTAGAAACAAAACCTACCTCTTGCCAGAATCATCCCCTCGCCCACCCGTTCGAGGCCAGCTACATTTTTCCCCCGCCGATAAACCTTTTCCCAGACCTGCCCACATAATGGACAAACAATGAGTCTTTCAATCAAGAAAAAAGGGAAAAAATTGACCAATTGTGCTAAGTTTTGTGACGGCTGAGTCACTTGGAGAAAGAGTAATTACACATGAGGGCTTCCTGCTCAATAGGTGAACGTGAACGTGAACGTACGTTTACCTGCATGCAAAACCAAAGATTTACTATCAAGACTGCCTTGGTAGCCTGACAAAAACGGAGAATCATCAACGATGACGTCTCTACCGGGGCTAAAGCAATAAAGGTATCGTGCGTACCGTTTATTTCCTCAGCCTTTCCATCAGGCTTATCCAATTGATGGCCGTCTACATCGACATATAAAGTAAGTAGATATTCAATGACGATATGCACGCTGCTTCTTGGACCAACATTGTTCTACTCCTACAAACACCACTCAGTCCCGGAAAAACTCGAATACATGCAGAGGAGCACACTAGAGGCAATAGGTTGATCATCTTTGGGGATGGTTTCCTCTACGCCGTGGATGTGAAAAAAGCGGGGTTTGAATGGAGGAGGGATGCGTACCCACGGGACAAGTAACCAGGAATCGTATTGACGAATGGAAGTAAGTTCATGGAGTCAGCATTGTATATGGAGTTATCCGTATCAAGGTCTAGCGTAAGATTAGTCAAAGGCAGGCGATGGAAAGTTAGGAGAAGGAGGGGGCATACCACGTTTTGAAGAGGGTCGAGCGTTGACGAGATAAGGATGGAGAGGAGGACGGTTGTCGAGTATTTCAAGTCAATGGCTAACGAGCGTCGTTTTTGCTGTAGTGTCGTTGCAGTGTGTTCATGGGGATTGGAAGCAGAAGGCACTGGGACGCATCTTGCGTATTCAAGCCATGGATAGTAGATAGATCTGTGACGTGTTTGTAGAGTAAGCTCTCTGTCAGCGACATCGACGCGATGCGGCATCACAAAAAACATGGATCACATACCATATGAGTTTGCCTACTGCAGAATTTTGGATAATAAAGGCGGAAAAAAAGATTTGAAAAGAAGATCGTGCCGTGGAAGAGGTAAAGTTTCGGGATTGGAGCTCGAGACGATATCGGGCTTGAAATACTTACAGGTGGCCAAGTTGCGCAATACAAAGAATTCGGGCCGATGCCGTGTCATTGCCGTCGACTGACCAGTTACAAACAAAGCACAACATTTGATTACGGTCACCGCAGAAAACGAGTCTGCCTTGAGGCTGAGCTGGCATTGGTTTTCTTCGTATTTCTCGGGAAAAGGTGTGTTAGAATCTAGCTCTGCAACTAAAACGCGAGAGAAGATTGACTATGACTCTGCGCCATTCTAGGTCCCACATCGAACATGTCAACGTCCGGGTCTTTCAAGTTCGACCAAATTGACACGGATTCAGAGAAGACTCTTACTGTACTCAAAGAGGTTGATGCTGCCATTGCAAAGTGTGGTGTCAAAAGGTCCTACGTTATTAAACTTCGTGAAATACTTTCGCCGGTCCGACAACTCCCGCTAGAAATTCTCTCAGAAGTTTTTGTTCTTCTCTCAGAAACTATAAAAATACCTCCTAGATTGACGCAGACCCCTTGGATTCTGGGGCGTGTCTGTTCACAGTGGCGAACGATTTCACGCGGAGACCCCCGGCTTTGGGGACATCCAACTATCGAAGAGAATCACATCGAATACCTAGAGTGCGCTTTTGACATTCTCCCACCATCCGTCAATGTCGAACTCGCCTGCTTTGAAGATAACATTGATTTGGAAGACTTGTATCCGTAGCTAAATCGTTGCCGAATCATCAACTTTTACGGGACCATTCAGTTCTTCAATCACATCTGCCGAAATGCACCTACGAACGCGTTCCAGAATCTCGCCATTTATCATTTCTTGGCTCTCCCGTCCTCGATGTATTCCAAGGACTATCAAAGCTCGGTCTCGGACTCAGTGACTGCCCGAGGACGATTACATTCGGCTACCTTGAAGAGCTCGCACTCAATATGGTCGAGGTGGGTAAGCTCGCAATGGAGTCCCTGATGTCCCTCGACATTCCTCACAGTCAACTTAAAGTTCTCAAGATCAGGGTCGATCATGTGGACATACCTACACTTTACTCGTTCCTGCGGCAATGCCATTCAGTCACAAAACTGACCGTAGAGTCGTGTGGATCACATATACCATCCTGCAAATATGATAACTATCTCTACTTCCCCGAACTTTGCGAACTCCGCGTCTCTGGTATAAATCTCGCTTCCTGGATTCCGACGTTACGTGGTAATTGGGAAAGTCTCAGATATTTTAACTTGAGCAGTGGCATATGCTCGGCTGACAGACTACACGAAATACTCGAGCAATGCACAAGCCTGGACTGCTTGCGCTTCGTAGTTCCACTAAATTTTCCTCTTAAACGTCTTGCCATGCCCGTTCTCCGAATTATGGATGCTTTGTATCGCGAACCTGCAGGACCGTTTAATCATTTCTTCCTTCCTACTTTGGAATGTCTGTTCGTTTCTGTTGATTACGATTGTGAATTTGACCTCAGCACCCTCTCGGAAATGTTTGAACACTCTCGATGTCCTCTATCCGAATTTGAGTTCGACGACTGGTACCGGCCCATTCGAACAATCCCTTTCATCCGCGATATCTTCACTTCTATCTCACACACAATTGATGCAGTCATTCTTCGGCACACAAATCTGGATGCTGATATCCTCCGTGAGATAGGTTCAGGCCGCTTCTTGCCCAAATTGCAAGATCTCATGTGCTACGCCGATTCAGGAAGAGCCATTCTGGATATGATAGAGGCCCGTGTACTTCGCGAGACCTCCGGCAAAGGCGAAGAAAGGACTTGGCGCCTTCTCTGCCATACTTCCGCCCCACCCGATTCACCTGAAGCCAATGTTTTGGAACGTCTTTGTCGAATGCACGGGATCGAGTTCAAAATTACAGCTGGAGGAGGAGGACCAGAAGGACCATGGTTATGGGTAATCGAAAGCGGACTGATGGATGAATTACCTGGATTGTCCCGATTCAATCTTCCTGTGGTATGAGTAAACCTTGAACCTATTTTTGAACTTGGAATGGTCTTCTGTCGGAAAGTAGAGGGCTTTTGTCTCTGCACCGGATCTATAAGAACCACAGACAGGGAACACAGGGCGTGAAGTGATATTCAATAGCACCGCCAATCATTGGGTACATCAGACTAAAAAAAAACGGCGGAGTAATTCGATCTCTTGTAGACTCATCCCGAAGGTATGGTGAACCTAGGTAAACTTGTCAGACCGACATATGATGTGGACCAGGGCTGTCTTCACCACACTGATTTGAGAAGCGAGAACCTTAGGGGTTAGGTTAGGGTTTTGCAATCACAAAAGCTTAGCCTCTCGGTGCCCTTTCCAAGCAAATCGAAGTCGACGCGCAGAAGAAATTCTAGATTCAAAGAACATCGTCAACAGAATGGTTGCCCGGTGCGCGACATCTATTTTCCCCCTCTCCCTCGTCTACAACTTCCAAACCACCAGGCTCAGCACACTTGCCTCCGAAATCACGCGTGTAACTCTAAAAGTTGGACCTCAAGGAAAGCTTGGCTGCCAGACGCATATCCCAAATGTCGGAGGAGTTTGGTTCGAGTTTTCGAAAGGTAGGTCCTTCTCCCGCATCTCCTTTCACGAGCTAAAAAATTCGAAAAGGTCAACTGCGTGTGCTCCTCACTCACGGACAAAGTTCGTTTCATCGCTAAAATCACCATCATCGTCGCAAGAGGAGGACTGACGCGGAAATTGAGCGTCTCTCGGAATGCGAGCTCTAGAGGGAATTCGGGGAATATGAACAGGAGAGGGAGAGGAGGCGTGCAACTCGCTGAGCAAATACCAATACAAGAGACATGTGCCGCCTCCACCACCTTCGCTTTCCAACCCACTTACCCTTGCCACATTTCAGGACGAAAAATCTCTAGCCGTACTCCACCGCACGCATGATTGCACCCCTCCGCATGGTTTATGATGTCGGTGGCAAACTAGAGGGAGACAACAGTAACAAGTACCATCCCCTCTCCAAGGCGAACACCACTGCCTCGTCCATGACCTCTCCACCTCTGTACTGCGCCTCGTCCATTTGGTTATTAAATGCTCGGCAGCTACTTTGCCAGTTCCTTCATCCAGTCCAGTGCACTCGCCTTACCAAGTCGATCGATCCGCCACTTCCCGCCACTTCACCAGCCTGCACACCATCTCTACTTACCTCACCACTGCTTGAAGTATCGCATAAGAAGTGGGGAGCGCGGCCATGCAAGCCTCAGCCACAAGATGATGACGAGTTAAGCAAAAGCTCCGGAATCATCGCCGCCCCCTCACTGACTCGCACTTTCACTCGGCCCTTGTACTCAAAGCGAACGGAAGCACTGACTTTCCAAGTCACTAACGTTCAGACCCTTGTTAAGAGAGAATCACCGATCATTTGAAGGGTGTTTGATTGTCGGCTAGGGATGAGAGTGAGAGTAAACAGGAGTTGCGATGACTGCGCAGGTTTTTATCGGGATGGTTGTGAAGCTGTTAGGAGATGATGGCTTGGGTTAGGGAAGGTCGGTGCATGAGGGAATCGGAGAATGGGAAGGAACTCGCCGATAATGATATGTTGATGCAGGAGGATGAGGTGGGATTTGTTCTCTTTTTTACCTCAAAATCGATTACTCAGACTTACCGGTGCGGGATACACAGATCAATTTCTGCCATGCAGCCTGTTTGAGCAGTTGAAATCTGAACTAACAATTGAATGTTTCTCGCATTCATCTTGCATCCGGAAGAACCTATTATCTCTATTTCTCATCCGCATTGATCATTATCGATCTGCATTGTTACGTTATGCTCTGAGCGTCAAGTCTCCACAAAACACAAGAATATTCAGAAGTTCTTTATTTTGGCGAAACACAGCAATCCATTTATAGCAAATTCGAATGACGTGACACGTGTTACTTACCCTCAGAACTCAGCTTCGTCCAGTTCTAATCACTGAACATCCTTATGCCCCCTAAGGCTCAGCTATCACGGTCCCAGATGCCTCAAGAACTGCGGGTAAGTATTAACCACGTTACATGGTCGCGTCAAGATGTAACTGATCTCCCCCGATGTTTCAGGATCTCCTCGAAAAGGCAATTCGGGACCCGGGGGTTCACCTACGTTCACTTGTGGCACTCTTGTATTCACAATTCGACACGTGGAGAAACAATCCCATCATCCTACAGCTCTATCTTTCCCAGTTGAATTCTTCCCCTCCCTTGACTGTCTCTATTGCGGAGTCAGATATGGTCATTCTCTCGTTGACAGAGCTTTGGAGGGCCTTGATGGAGGGTGCCGATGTTAAAACTCTGCTCGAATCATCCTGGTTGAAGATTTGGAGCTGGATGCTCAAACTCTATCGGCAACTCGTTCTTCCTCGAGGGAATCAAACCAGGGACCAGCTCCCACATGGCCATACCGTTGTTAGTTGTGCTACTCTGATTGAAAATTTCCTTGACCAGATGCTTCAAAACACTCCCCATTTTGCATCAACGCCGGATGTCCTTGGACTATCCATTCAGATATCCATTTATCATTCAATATCTTTGCGCGATGACATCAATTCTGCAGCGCGTGTTATTTACAACAGTCGAATCTTGCTTGATCTACTCGACTCGCCTGTAGTTGATCTCAATGAAGTCTGGAAAGTTCTCGGCTGCAACAAAAGACGAATTGCTTGTGCACTGTTTCAACCAGTAATAACCGCTATTAGTGTTCGGAAATTTCACCCGGAACAGTTTAACAAACTCATGGTAGTCCATTACAAGCTCCAGGAAAAGATACCGATGCTCTACCAATCGTTGCCGACGAATTCCATTATATCGTTCCTTTGTAAAGTGCTTTCTGTCGTCCTCGAAATTGCTCCTACTTTCAATGGCAATGAAATGGATTCTGTCATGATCCAAGACGGACTAGTTGCTCTGCTGCAAATACTTGTGTCTTATAATCACACACATGCTAAAGGACACTCATGGGTCATTTATGCATTGCGATGCGATCTCTTAGAATTACTTCTCAAGGTTCCTCCTACCTACTTCCAGCAATCACCTGGCATCGTGACACTCGTCGAAAGTCTCATACAGATACCCGCCGTGTACTCACTGTACCTCCCTATTTTGCATCGATTGGAAAAAAACTCGACATTTGCGAAATCAATGTCCGACCACACAACGGATAAAACAATTCGAGCAGCCTGTAGAGAACTGGTTGAAGCAATGGACTACTCCCGCACTGCACACGACGAATTTAATGCACTCCGAATCTATGCCCCATATTGCGGATATAAGAAGGTGTCGATTTCTTTCATGGCTCCAGTATAAGTATTTCCACTGATTGAATGTCTAGTGCGATAAGACACTAGAATCGACCAAAGTCCTGCGGTGCACCGGATGTAAGGCTGTGAATTACTGCGGCAAGGCCTGTCAACAGCTAGATTGGGGACGTCACCGGAGTTCTTGTGGGCGGTATCGTCCAGGTATGAAAGCTGAACTTGAAATGAGCTGTCTGGCAGCTTATATTCTTGAATAGATCGTAATCTTCCGGAATCAATGCGTAACGGTCCATTTTTCAAGCACCTTGTCCAAAGAGAAATACAGAAACATCAGAATCACATATTGCGCACCTTGAAAAAGATTCCTTCACGTTCATCAAACCTACTTCCTCTAGCATTTATTGTGGACTGTACTTTCGATGTTCCACCCAAAGTCAACCTTGTAAACGCTAAAGAGTCAGGCAATCATTCTGCCTTGGCTGGTCGACCTCAACGAACGCCTTTGGTCATACCTTGGATCGTTGTAAAATATGGTAAAAAGATAAAACATATCTGTATATTTGATCTGGTAGAATTTTCGGGGGAGACTTTTGGGTGGATGACAAGCATGCCTCAGTACGTCGACTTTTTTTTATTCAAAAGGTTATTCTTCAACCATTCTGTTATCAGGCCACAGATCTCAAACAGGTGTGTCTTACTTGAATATCATTTGATGCTTGTTGAATGTGAATAATAGAGGGTGGTCATACAAAGGCAGTGAGTTTTAGTGAAGCGCACTACAGTAGGTGATCGTGTTTTGTTCCAGCGGGTCCGAGCTCAACGCTGACCTCGATTTAGTTACTCCATCGTATACAAGTAACCTCTGCTGTATCAATTGATGCTAGAAATTCCGCTTTACTGACTGAACTCGCTCCCAATGTCGCATCTTTGTTTATGTGGTGAATACCACAATGTCGTGTTCAGGTGAACATTGAACAAGAACCCTGGGAAAGAATCCTTAGAAAACTGTTCCTGGCTTGTGAAGTGGCGAAGATTTTATCCGAAAGGGAGCCATGTGCCTGGTGAGATTATGTCTCATTCCACCTGCCACTGGTCTTACCCATTGCTCATGCATCTATTGTATAATTTTTTGACAGAATTGATATCTTATATGTCGATCAACATCCCACCAACGCTTTCCAAAAATTGTTCATTCTACGCGAGTGTAGAGCGAGGCTACAATACTAGTATATTACTTATATAGAGGGTGTGTTCGGTGTGACTCAGAGTCTCTACAAACTCTCTATCAGGATCTTATACTTACAATGGAAGCCTGATGAGAGGATAACCGTAGATTTCATAATCTCTCTTCGCTGGTTGGATGGTCTGAAACCAGCCCATGTTGGAGACAGGTCTTTGACAGAAGAAGACGACTTGAGCCCAGAAGATGGAATCACCTGGAAGCCCGGGCCGGTGATGACCAAGCAGAGATCAGTGGCAGTGCGCTGGGCCTTACAACTGGCCTGATTTTGAACTCCATGACTTTCGACCAACCAGTACAAATCCGTTATGCGCTCCGACTGCATTCCTCGTAAATATGGATGCGGGGAGCTACTTCAAGCTCTGTTTGTATCTGTGAGTGTCCAACTCATTGATAACCTGTCATTTCGCCCATTTTGACCTGGATGATTCAGTACCAGTGTATGCCAGACCACCGGCGTCGATGCTCTTGGCCAGTTTTTGCTATCAAAGTCCCATGGATAGAATAGATGGCTATTTATCTTTTGGTTTGTTCATGCCTGGCTCTGAATCTATCTACTAATATACACTTAGACGACAAGCCGCAGCGTACCTGTGTTGAAACGATTCGACGTTCTGATAGTCAACGAGGTTCCCCTCATGATCAGACTAGGTTAGTGTTGAAGCTGACGTGATAACGCCCGCCTACGACCCTTCCTAGACGACTATGGCCAAGAACGGGAGTGCAAGAGCACATGGGAATGAGACGAGGTTCCTGGGTACACCGTTCATGTTTAATGTCGTACTCATGCTACGATCTAATCAATCAGGCACATTCATTCTCTCGTGCCACCATTACCCCATCTCACGTCTATCTAGGTCTAATCCATTGCGATCACAAAAGCCGGTGCCCTCGGTGCCTCTTCCAAGCAAATCAAAGTCGACGCGGGGGGGGGGATTCTATATTTGAGGACATCATCAACAGAATGGTTGCCCATTAGTGTCCGGTGCGCGACGTCTATTTTTCCCTCTCTCCCTCGTCTACAACTTCCAAACCACCAGACTCCGCACACTTCCCTCCGAAGTCACGTGTCACTCTAAAGGTCGGACCTCGAGGAAAGCTCGGCGGCCAGGCGCACATCTCAGATGTATCGTGAGTTTGGTTTGACTTTGTTCGGGATGTAGGTTTTTCTCCTACCCCTCCTTTCACGAGCTAAAAAAAACTTTGAAAGCCAAAGTCACCACCGCCGTGGCGAGAAGAAACCTACCGCAGAAAATTAAGATTAGTGTCTCAAACGCCAGCTCCAGCGGGAACTCAGAGAATGCGGACAGGAGAGAGCAAGCAAGCGTGAAACTCACAGAGCAAAATACCATATCAAGGACATGTGCCGCCTCCACCGCCTTTGCTTTCTGACTCGCTTATCCTTGCCATATTTCGAGACAATAAATCTCTGTCGCCGTTTGCATGGTCGCGCCCCTCCGTATGATTTGTTCTGCTACCTTCAAACGAGGGTCTATGATATCGGCGCAGACAAATTAGAGGGAGACAGCAATGGCGAATATCAGCTCCGCCTCAAGTAAAACACCACTACCTCCCCCACTGCCTCCTCTGTCTCTGTATTGCGTCACACCCACTTAACGGTCATTAAACGCTCCCAGGCTACTGTACCACTTCCTTCGAAGCGGGGAGCGCAGCCACGCAAGCCCTCAGCCACGATGATAGTGATGAGCTCTACTTCCACCTCATCGCCTCCTCCATCCCCTGTCACATCACCTCCATGGACAGCGAAAAGTTCTGGGATCATCGCCGCCCCACCACTTACCAGCGCTTCTTCTCAGACCCTTGTCGAGGGAGAATGACGATGATTTGAAGGGTGTTTAGTTGTGGGGGGAGATGTCGCCTAGAGTAAGGAGGAGAGGTGATGACTGCGCAGGTTATTATCGGGATGGCTTGTTTAGTTGTGGGGGGAGATGTCGCCTAGAGTAAGGAGGAGAGGTGATGACTGCGCAGGTTATTATCGGGATGGCTGCGCAACCGTTTGGAGGTGATGATTTGAAAGACGAGAAGAGCAAGGTCGGGGCTGCGCGTGAGGGAATCGGAGGAGAACGGGAAAGAACTCATTGATAATGATTTGTCGATGCAGGATGAGGTGGGTTTTGTTCTCATTTTTCATTTTTCCCTCGATTCTTACTCAGGCTTGCCGGTGCGGGATACACAGATTCGTTTGCGCCATGCAGCCTTTTCGAGCAGTTGAAATTCAAACTGGCAATTAAACGTTTCTCGCATTCACCTTAACCTTATGTTTGAGGGGAACGCTAACGGAGGAACCTGTTATTTCTATTGCCATCTGCACTGATATTATTAACAAAGTGATTCTTCTGCATTGTTACGTTATGTCCTGAGCATCAAGTCTCGGGAAATCGCAATGAGAAGTCCTTATTTAACGAACAGAACAAATCCATTTATAGCAAATCGAATGACGTGACACGTGTTATCCTCGAAACTCTCACTGAACATCCTTATGCCCCCCAAGGCTCAGCTATCAGGGTCCCAATTGCCTCAGGAACTGCGGGTAAGTATTAACCACGTTACATGGTCGCGTCAAGATGTAACTGATCTCCCCCGATGCTTTAGGACCTCCTTGAAAAGGCAATTCGGGACCCGGAGGCTCACCTACGCTCATTTGTGGAAGCCTTGCATTCACAGTTCGAGACGTGGAGACACAATCCCATTATCCTACACCTCTATCTTACCCAGTTGAACTCTCCCCCTCCTTTGACTGTCTCGATCGCAGAGTCAGATACGGTCATTCTCTCACTGACGGAGCTTTGGAGGGCCTTGATGGAGGGCGCCGATGTTAAAACTCTGCTGAAATCTTCCTGGTTGAAGATTTGGGGCTGGATGGTCATACTTTATCGGCAGCTCATTCTTCCTCGAGTAAACCAAACCGGGGACAATCTTACGCATGGCCATACCATTGCTAGTTTTGCTGTTGTGATCGAAAGCTTCCTCGACCAGATGCTCCAAAACACTCCCCGTCTTGCATCAACACCGGATGCCCTTGGACTATTGATCCAAATCTCCATTTATCATTCATTATCTTTGCGCGAGGATGACGAGTCTGTAATGCGCGTTTCAGTCAACAGTAAAACCTTGCTTTGTCTACTTAACTCGCCTTTGGTCGATCTCAACGAAGTCTGGAAAGTCCTCGGCTGCAACAAAAGACGAATCGCTTATGCACTGTTTCGACCAATACTAGCCGCTATTAGTGTTCGAAAGTTTTCCCCGACGCAGTTCAAATATCTCATGGCAGTCCATTACAAGCTCCAGGAAAAGATACCGATGCTCTACCAATCGCTGACGACGACTTCCACTATATCGTTCCTTTGTAAAGTGTTTTCTGTCGTCCTCGAAAATGCTCCCACTTTCGATGGTAATGAAACGGATTCCGCCATGATCCAAGAAGGACTAGTTGCTCTGCTGCAAATCCTTGTGTCTTATAGTCGCACACATGCTAAAGGACACTCATGGGTCATTTATGCATTGCGATGCGATCTCTTAGAATCACTTCTCAAGGTTCCTCCTACCTACTTCCAGCAATCAGCCAACATCGTGACACTCGTCGAAGGTCTCATACAGATACCCGCCGTGTACTCACTGTACCTCCCTATTTTGCATCGATTGGAAAAAAACTCGACGTTTGCCAAATCGATGTCCGACCACACAACGGATAAAACAATTCGAGCAGCCTGTAGGGAACTGGTCGAAGCAATGAACTACTCTCGCGCTGCACATGATGAATTTGACGCACTCCAAATCTGTATCCCGTGTTGTGGTTATAGCAAGGTAGCGACTTCTTTCGTGGATCCAATATATCCTCGCTGATTGAATGTCTAGTGTGATAAGACACTAGAATCAACCAACCTCTTGCGGTGCACCGGATGTAAGACTGCAACTTACTGCGGCAAGACTTGTCAACGACTAGACTGGGGACGTCACCGGAATTATTGTGGATCTTATCGTCCAGGTATGAAAGTCAAACTCTGAATGAGCGGTTTGGCAGTTCATACTCTTGAATAGATCGTAATTTTCCGGAATCAATACGCAATACTTTATTTTTTAAGTACCTTGTCGAAAGAGAAATACGGAAACATCAAGATCACATATCGCGCACATTGAAAAAGGTTCATTCGCGCTCATCAAACCTACTTCCTTTCGCCTTTATCGTGGACTGTAGTTTCGACGTTCCACCGAAAGTCCACTTTGTAAATGCTCAAGAGTCAGGCAATCATTCTGTCTTGGCTGATCAATCCAAACGAATGCCTCTGGTCATACCTTGGATTGTTATACAATATGGTAAAAAGATAAAACATATGTGTATGTTTGACTCGATAGATTCTCTGGGGAAGAGGTTCGGGTGGATGACAGGCATGCCTCGGTACGTCTACTTTTTACTGGAGATTGACTGGAGAGCGTTATTCTTAATCCATTGTATTGTTAGCCCGGATATCCCAAACAGGTGTGTCCTGCTTCAATGGTCATTTGACGCTCGTTGAATGTCGATAAAAGAGGGTGGTCATACAAACCCAGCGAGTTGTACTAAAGTGCACGACGGTAGGTGTAGGCTTGTTTTCAGCGGATCTACTAAGCTCATGCTGACCTGATTTATCTGTTCCGATGTGCGCAAGTTCCAGGCATCAATTACACAACACATGCACAGATAGGGTGTAAATATCTTGTACTTCTTCGTTGTAAAATATGAGTTTTAGTGTCGAATCAGGGCGAATTATAGAACTGAGCATTTCTATAGTATCTAACTCCAATCCGAGCATCCCCCACACCTTGGGGGCTGAACTTTGGGCGGCCGTCGTTTGAAGCAGCTCATGAAATGACGGAAATTGGAATGCAGTATGCATCTTCCAATTCAAACAGGGAAAATGTACTTTGAAGGACAAAGCGTTCTGGAGGAGACAGAAGCCATCTTATCATGCATGGGTCAAGAGGCAAGTACGGGTGTATAGGGCAATTTCAAGCCAAAAGGTTTATTTGAAGAACCAACATACTGAGTCACAAGAGAAGCTATCCCGGATAACTGCTGGCACAGAATTTTTCACACATAGAGTAGTGTGACAGAAAAGAGATAACAATTACTGCGATCGACGAACAAGAGCTCCGGTATCGACAATACAAGATATGAAGCGATGAAGGGACTGATGCGAGGAGGATATGAGAGGTATGGTGTGTGGTATGTCGTAGATGATGTGCATACAGGGAGACAAGAAACAGCAATGCGAGTGGGATAGACAAGTCCAAGACGGAATAAGGTAGGCACAGCAACAACACAAAAGGAAGAAATCGAAAACGAGCAAAATCACGTAGCCTCTTCTTCGTCCTCCCAATCTAGTCTTACCACTTCCAAATAGCTCTCAGGCACCAACGCATGCCTCGGCTCCCCGTCCTCATTCGGCCCCGCGCTCTCATCGACCACAACCGCCCATCCGACGCCCCCACCTCTCCCAACAACACGCACGACCTGATCTTCGACCAACGCCATCTCCGCCGTCCCCTCCGGCTCAAACGGATACATCGCCCGATAAAGCCCAGGATAAAGCGGCTCCTCCTCTCCCTCGCCCTCATCTTCATACTCCTCACCGGCATCCCCGAAATTCAAATTCATCTCCTCCTGACTCGGCCCCTCATCCGCCGGCGAATCCGAGTACGTTCCCCACCCATTCAAGGACCACCCGGCCCGAAGCTTATCCCACGCATCATTGAAATCCTCCCCATCCCCCTCGTTCTCGCTTGTCTCGCCGTCCTCGTCGTCCGGTAACCCCGCGAGCTTCTTGTGTAGCACCGCTAGATGATTCGCGCGTGGGACGAGAACGCCCGCACCGCGGAACCGCTCGTCTGTTTTGTCGAATGCAAAGTCGCGAACATGTATCAAGATGCGTGGGGTGGCGTTTTGGATTTGTACTATGGCCGCTGACGCCGCCGATGTCGTTGCAGCGAACTGTGCCGACGTACGGGTGCTGGCAGTCGCGGAGATACGCGAGGAGCGTCGGATAGAGTTGGGGCGGGAGACGTTGGTGGATGTTGAGGGGGCGGGAGAGCGGGTGGAAAATGTAGACATGGAGGAGACCCGGCGAGATGCGGCCGGTGAAGGAGGGGCTGGTCGGTTCGGTGTGAGAGGATTGATTTGAGAGGTTGTCGCAGAGGGTGACTGAAGCGAAGGAGGAATTGTGATTGACGAGAGTGTGGGGGTCGCAGAGGGTGGCGGTGCTGGTGGGGCTGAAGGTGGTGTTGGAGTGGAGTCGGCAGCCGGCTGCTGTAGAGCTGGCATCGGGGTTGGTGTTGGTGTTTGCATCTGGAAAGGTAGAGTTGGTGTCGAGGGCGATATCATAGCCACTGGCGACTCAAATGACATGAAGGCAGGGTCCTTGAATGTCTCCGACGGTGCCTCTAGCTGTTTGTTGGGCTCCACAGCCAGGGGCGTCTTCGCTTCGTCCTCTTTCCCGCTCAAAGTCCCATTCCCATTCGCTGTGTTATTCGCGTCAGCAACAATAGTGCCTTTGGGCGTCGGGTGGCCAGGAGGCGGAGGACGCATAGCAAACTCGTGGTTACCAGGGACAGGCGGCGGTAGGAACGACGATGACGGTGAGGGAAACGGCGAAGACGACCGGGGAACTTCGAGGGACATAGAAAGCGATCGGCGTTCTGAGCGGGCTGTAAGGTGCATATGGTGTGAGTAGTAGTCAAAAGGAAGGATTTTAAAACTCACCTAGCGACTCAGTGTAGACCGTGGTCGTGGGTCCTACACAGATAACAATAAGGAAAAAGTCAAAAGACAATAAATTGTCAAGTTCGCACCCGGCGAATCTGAGTATGACGCTGTGAAAAACAAAGAAAAACGCGACAATGATCAGCTCAAGTCTGGAAAAAAGGAATTCGAGGACGTACGTGGTTCGGTAAATACAGCAGTCATCAGGATTTGCGATTCCAGATCACAAAATAAGGTTGAATTGTTCGCGTCAATCGATCTTTGACTTGATCAGCTGCAAAGAGTTAGTTTCGTTGTAAAATTGGTCAATAACTGATGTACTCACCGTTTTTCAGTTCCAGGCATGCTACGGTAGCGGGTACAAAGTGCTGTCAAAGAGCGTCAAAGTGGCACGACAGTGACGGACTGATGACAAATCAGCACGTGCGTCGCGGTCCGATTGAGCGCTTCCTCGCCTGAATCCTCCTGACTCAAAAGTTCAACTGGAATGTACTGGTAGCGTACACAGTGTCATTGGTTTTACTAGGAGAATGTCTTTAGCTTCACACATTCGTCCTTGTCTCGCCTCCTGGTTCAAGATCAAACCTACCATCATCAAGTTTGATTTGCCGCATCCACTTTATTCGCGTTAACGTGAAAACGACATCTGGGCCCTGGCGGATCCGTTTTCACTCTGGAATCCGGAATCTGAACTAAATCCTTTATAGCATGCAGAATCTCTCGATTCTCAATTTTGAAGATGAAGCTCGTCAAATACTTAGCCCCAACCACGGTCTCAGATGAAAAATTAGAACATATCCTCCTACGAAGCCGCGCAACTGTCGAAATGTCAATCATTTGCTCCATTTATAGCTTCTTTGGCGCACTCTCATCGAAGCTAGGCATAGCTACCCCTTCTCGCCATGGGTTTGACGTGCCTCCAGAACGGCATCACAAGCAATCTCCATTTATGATTTATCTGCAACTATCTATCTAACCGTACGTCCGACCCCTTCGTGGTTTTCCTCGTAGACTGACCTTGCGATCATAAATTCGTCTCCTCAAAAGACATCGTGAAGTGTCCCTGTAAAAGAAATTTTTGTAAGTTTAATTGGCGCTGTAACGCGATCCAATGAAACTACCCAACTAGTCTCTGCACTTCAAGGTTAGAAAGTTTGTATTTCATAAGTTTATTTCGCGCCCAATAACTCGATGAGTAGCGATATCAGTTTATCAGGCCACCTTTGACCTTCCTTTGTCTGGGTTCAATGTTCGATCGATTAAAGCTCCCGAATGTAAGCAGCCTTTCTCTCATCCAACGTTGTCTCTTTTGCCATTGTGCTTATACCTTGTCGTGTCCCAGTCGCCAATCAACTAGGCGGGATAATACTAGCTCTCCACGGCGCCGTTTGTGAGTATATGTCGGTCGTTCTTGTGTACGCTTTCTCCTTCTATTCGCCAAGATACTCATTAGCTACTCAATTTCTTAGAGCTTCTCATCTCATTTCGAGCGTTCGACCAGTTACCGGTCCCTCAAATCTATTCTTCGCGCCATGCCCACCTGAAGTGAAGACGGTCGTGCGAGGTTGGTGAGTTGGCTATTTGCGATCTCATCTCCTCTTTTTACACGTCGACTGTTTTTATAATTGGGAGCTCAATCGTTTTGCGTAGTGTCGGGAGAACTTTTGGAGAGGTGTAAAAGGCGGTGTTCCCGTTCGAGACTAGAAAGGTGGATGTAATCCATGTGCGTCTTCTGTCTTTATTCTGGTTTTTTTGAGAGCCCAGGCCGACGTAAATCTCAGCATCTGCGTCCGGAACATGAGCAGGGATTGCGCCGACCCGTCTTCAATATCGAGGTCAACGAAGGAATTCCTACGCTGAACTGTCGTTCGGTGAGATCTGGGTCCGCTATTCTGCCGATCTTACCAGGATGGTTCGGAAAATACGACGAGTATAGAAGAGGACATCATCCGTGGTAGGTTTTTTACCACACACCCCGTTGGACATTGATTGATCATCCAAGATAGGACAATCTGACTATCACACCTTTATGGCGCCCATCAGCTCGCCTGCGGGGTATTCTGGAAATACTTGACTCGACTATCTTCCGACTTTGCTTTTCGACGTCGTTTGTATTCCGTATTTGGTTCCTTTCTGTTGTAGCTGGTCGGGCGAGTGAGAAGGCCAAGGAGATAGATATGGTAAATGACCTTAGTATGTCGATTCTCATAGACTCAGGATCCACTTATGCACGATCGGGCTGGAAGCCAGACGCTGCTCAGTTCGGCAGCGTGTCTAGGACACTTGACCGCGCCTGTCTCAACGCGATCTTCTCATCCTCGCTTCTTCGCATTGGCGAGAATATTTGACGAGCTTCGTTCACACTTCCCGCCCCATGGTAGGATAACAGCCAGGTAGGCTTTCATTGCTCTCTTGGTTCATGCGCTAATGAGTACTCTTCTTGTAGCGGCAACAGGTTCGCGTTTATCTTCGGCACCGTCTACAGCATACCATCGCTCAGTTAAAAGTGAGCGTTTCCGTCTGCGTGGTCTCCTGTCTCTCAGCGCTCATTATTCATCCTACCTAGCGGCTATGTCTGTCCGTAATTGTCCAGGCCCACGTTTGTTTTCCTTCCATGGTCGTCATCAAGTACTTCCGAAAACTCGTTCTCGATTCTTTGTGTTACTAAGGAATATCTCGGTACAGTGGGATCTCATGCTATATACAAATTGAATGTTTTTTAAATGCGCGCCATCATCATCTGTGCAGAACGCGTCGAATTTCGGAAGACATTGTCCAAGATTGATAGTCTTATGAAGACTACGGGTCCATGTTCGCGTCAAGGTAGACGTGAGCGAAGGAGAACATGCTCACCTTGGTCAGCAGGAACCGAGTCCACCTCCATAGCGACTACTTCGCTTTGCCGTCTACGTTCGCGAGCTTTTTCTAGATGGATAGCACGTTGGCAACATCAAGGGTAGAAAGTAAGGATAGCTACCTTCATAAGCGCCCACTTATACGGGTGAAAACGACACAAATCGAGCGCGCAAGAGACTTCGGAGCGCGCCTTTCCGACGGACGATCCGGTAGTCAGCGGACAGTAGGAGAGATAGGGAGGTATCAGCTCCTGAGGGACAAGTCGGCTCAGCGCGTCGTCGTTGGGCTTAAGGTAATAGCTCATCGGATGTGGAGAGAACAAATTGTGGGTTTGGACTGGGGACAGGTGTGTCATCGTTGCGGCCTTATATCTCTTTGCCCTGTCCTTCCGTCTTTGGAATTGTAGAAGATTTTGTGTGCTGATGACGAGTGATTACACGTTATTGGGCTTCTCGGCTAATGCCCGCCCGTTATTTTGGGCTCGTTCTAACGACGATCCCACCATCATTTATACTTGACGATCATGATGCATTGAACACGTTCGAGACGGCGATGTTTTTGTGCTTGTCTCGCGTGCGCGACAGGAATTGACAAATTCTTCTTGAAGAGGTATAGTTCCTGGTGCTGGGCTTCCGTTTGGTAATGTGAGCCCGTCTCACACTTACAGAGAATCATGCTCATGTCCATGATTTCGACGTGGCGTCAAAGTCCGAGCTCGGGCTACGAATACCGAGAAGTGATGGCGGTGAAGTATACCTTTATCAGGCAATTCCGATTCCCATTTGTACACTCTCCTACCCTTTTTTATAGCTGACAATTGATAGCCACACACAGGTTATGAAATCTGCCTGCGTCATCGTAATGTCTTGTTCCCCTCGGACGATTTGAATAATCATTGAACAACCAGCAAACATGCTCGTGGCAAATGTACCTTCTCTGAGCGGCGGAATTCGATCACGTACGTCTTTCCAGCGGAGATCTTGAATCTATTTCATGGAGCAGAAAACCACAACTCGAGCCTGCGGGAGTAGTCTTTGAAATCACCGGATCTACAAGATTCGAAAAACTTCCATTTTGATGGTGCTGGGAGGTCCTGGATCGTTGTACGGCTGCTCCCGGTGTAGACGAGAAAAGCGGCGACGGCGAAAGAAAAGGCGGACTTTAGTGGTAGGTGAAAAGCAGAATCAAAAGGCAGCAAAAGGGAGATAAAGAATGCTGGAGGATCGACGCGATCCATCAAGCCATGTATGGTTAGTCGCGACAGGCAGGGTCCTCAAAGAGCCTCACTTGACGTGGGAATATGACAAACGAGGTGTGGAGCGTTTGAGCCACGAGCTGGGAAAAAGCGAAGTCAAAGTTCTAAATATGTATGTCCACGTGCACCGCCGATAAAGAAATCTTGGACAAAGTCGATCCGTGAACGCATACGCGCGTTTTTCCTCAAGTGTGGCCGATCTTTCCGAAAAGCGAGAAGTGGAAGCAACTCACCGTTTCGGAAGCTAGAAGGAGCATGACACTCGATTGCGATCATGGTCGTCGCGTCGCGGAGGGAACATGTCGAGTTTCTAGTGGATGCTTATGGAAAACATGTTGCGTAAAAAGGAGACGCCAAGACGATTAGGATATGACCTCGCCATCGCGAGTTACGATGATAAGTATTTGGAATATCGGAGACCGCGAAGAGTCTTGCTGACTTGAAAGGCAGCGAGACACAGTCGAGATCCTCAACATAAGCCTTGTCCCCGTCTTATACAACGATAAGTTAGTCAATCTTCTATTCACGATGATTCACTTGCTTAGAGTCTGCGTTTCGTATCCTTGATGTCCAGAACCAAGTCGATCTGCTCAGTGCCTAACCCTAAGATCAAAAGCATGGCGCATGGTCTCCATATGAGAAGAAGATCGTGATGAGACCTCAAGAGAAGATGCTTCTCAAACAGGTCTTGAGCAGGTCGACTCCGAGTCGAAAACCGACCAAAGGCATTGGAACGATGACGGTTTATTGAAATTTGTTACAACATAAGTAATAAACTGGATGGGATTTCATAAGAAATCATAGCATTGCTGTCCCCGCGCTACGATAAATTGTTTCACGAGAATCGCCTGAATGCTTACCGGCTCGATCGCTAAGGCATACCTAAAAAGGCGCAACGTAGGAGTATTGCTATTGCCTGAATTATGTGAGATCTTATAAACTTGAAGGAGAGAAATGGAGCGCCTACGTATTTCGAGCCATTGTCTAGGCAATCAATATCTTCTTCACTCTTGAGTTCTCATGCACAAGAAGGACCACAACAGATGCCTGACAGACACTTTACTGGTGTCCGCGACACCAGAGGTATACCACGAACGCGATGAACGAGGATCACTGACCACTGCATCATCATCAATCTATCCTGTCTAGTTCTTCAAATTGGCGCAGATTGCATCTTTATTCCTGCAGCCATCATAGCTGATCCGATGTCATTCGCAGATACTGAAAATCTACGTACCGGCTTTAGGACATGTCGTGCCTCGAAGAAAGAATATAGGGGATTCTAAGTGGCTGTCTCCTCGAGTCCCCATCGTTGAATGGCGCTCGTAACAGATTTACTTCCAAATTGATTGGAAGAGCAATTCACTGACAATCAATTAACCGAATAATGCTGAAACCTTTGACAGTGCCAATCCCTGCGGAAGATATAGCAACGATGTCTATCACACACCGCCAGATCCCGGCGGAAGATATGGCAACGATGTCTATCACACACCGCCATATCCTACACAATGAGGCACCGAAGGGTACTAAAGGAACACACGAGAGGAAAACAAGTAACACACCTCATGTGATACGAACATAACCATCCGTCATCAGACGGCAGTAAAATTCCTTCATCTACACCTCTCGAGAGATGAAGATAAAAAGAAAAAGAAATAAAAAGAAATAGTGTACCGGTTTGATCGAACATTGAAAGATAGGGAAAAGGAGACGCAAATCTGGGGTACTGGTCATCGCCGTCAACACCGGACAACTCGGAGCTTCGGAATCGACACATCGACTGCATATTCCGTAATTGCGGCCCAGGAAGCTGAAGAGAAGTGTAAATGACGCTGCACGCGAATGGCTAGTCCCATGGGCACATACGGGAGGTGCCTGAAAGATCGAGACTTGATGTGGATACATTATAGCCGTTGAGGATCTATCGAATACCTTCAGCTTTTGTTCGTATTAACAAAGGATAACGAAACTCACTTGAATCACAAATTGTGCGTTAATCTAGATGACGCAGAGCAGCGATGGCAAACTTGGCTCAAACATAAATCACTGATAACAGGGGGAAGCAGTCATGTTACGTATAGAAGCGACAAAAGGAGCATGAGGCGAAAACAAACGGCCCTGGGTTCTCTCGGTGGGAGTTTCCTACTTTGTCAAAGGTCATCAGATTTCATCTATCCTTCATAAGAACGCAAAATGAAACGTAGCGTACCCAATCTGGAGCGCACTATGCGCTGTCACTGAGAGGCACGGACCAAAGTTGTAAGGACGCATTTCCTGGACTATAGGATCGATAACAGATTTCTGTAACGAATTCGTAGCAAGAGCCGTTATAATGGCTCTGTCTCTTCTAAATACTATGCCATATCGGCGTTCCGCCATGTAAGGAAACGTGAAACAAATGCTGCGCGCCTAATTTTAAGCGCCCACTGCCATCATTGGTCTCAGTGATTCATGGAAACGGCGCCAGTACTTACTACAGAGAGCCGAGGCGGGTTCTGTTCTTTATTGATAGACGAGAACGTCGGGTCAGCTGTCCACAGCCAGAGGGGTACTAAAGCTTTAAGTTGAAGTTTTGCGATGGGACTTGCTGGTCAAACCGAGCACGTGATGTAAATAACACGTCAACAACGCGCGCGTCTAAATCTGAAATCACCCGAAAGTGTGGGCACTGGGGAGCTTCCATTGATCAGCTTCATCCTTCGGCGGATCCGAATTGGAATCATATCCAAAGATATCAAATTGAATGACATGCTAGCACACTCCATATGGATAAATCAATGCAGTGCCATCCATCTCATCCTGTGACCGACCGTCCTCTCACATACCAACGACTTCAGTGAAACTGTTCCGCCGCATAAGGAGAATCTCGGGGGCACCAAAAGGTGGGGCGTATCCGGCTGTCAAACCTCCACGGATGCCATCAGTTTTACGGTTGACTTTGTCCGGGGTACATACATCGTAGCACTAGCGGGGAGGCATGTTTTCGTTCAAAGAATCGATCGTTATCAGTATCGCAGCTACCTCGACAAACTTCAGTAACTTAAGCGGATACCGAGCCTGAGCCACGCCCGATATAATGTTTCGTGGTTGATCGAGCCTCGACCTTCGAGACCTTGTGCGGGGGTGCGTCCGCAAAGGCAGAGCCATGAGATAATACCACGAAGATATCGACCCGACTGCCGTGTGTTGGAATGCGAAGGCAGTATGTTAGTTGACCGATGTTCAAATGGAATAATTGTTTGCACATGATGAAGGGATACACCCAACTTGGGGCTGGATGCTGAAGATCCTGAGAGAATCGAGTCGTCAGTTAAATCATCATGAGCGCCTTTGAAATCGAAATCAGGCACCGTGAAATCTTGGATACGAGTACAACAATGACCGGTCAGATACGAAAACAACAGCAAAACAGAAAAATTAGGGCGTAGCACCAAGATATCTGGAGACGATTGAATGTTAACAAGCCATAGAGCACGGGATGCAGTAATGGACATCCACTGACATTGAGGGGTGACCAACTGGAAATCCTGATTGCACAGAACCGTGAATTTGCCGGATAGAAACACCTTCAATAGCCCGCTACTCAGGTTTATTGACTGTTCGTCAACCAACTGAGAATGTTAGCGATCGAAAAGCTCCATGAGAAAATCCTAAGGCACGGGAAAGCACGCTACAAGGGCTTTTGTTGAGCCAGCAGACATAATCACGACCGCGACAGTCTTCAAAATCCGAATCAACTCATTTTCGTTGGTGTGACGAGTTGCTATATCCACGTGATGTAAAGATCGCGTCAACAAAGGTCGCGTCAACTTGGTGCCAACTTCGACGACAGGCAGCGAGGCAGGTACGTCATCAAAATGTCTGTTGATCATGTCGTCCAGGTACTTGAGCAGGTTGCTTGTAATCAGAAATAAACAGCTTACAATTGATACTCGCGTCAAGTAGAGTGCGACTTTTTGGCATTGCCCTGTATCGAGGCGTTCGAGCAGACGGGAACAAAATAGGCCGAAGCCAGAACAGCCTTAACGATATCCTTTTCAACGGCGCCACCCCCTCGTTTTGATCGTATGGAGACTGAAGATGTTCCGTCAATGCCGAACCTATCTATCAAGGCTGTTCCTGAAGGTCATTGATGTTACCCTGGGTCCAACGTACGACATGGCGCCACCACATAACAGGTTCTTACCGTAGCTATTGTTTCATCGTTTGGAGGAACGGGAGCTCAATGATCCAGGCGTTGGCATTACCAGTCGTTACACGGCAACATCACGTTCGGCGAGGATGATTAGCATGTTCACGTTCGAGGGCTCAGACAACGGAAAAGATTGAAGGAAAGTCATCAGATTTATATTATCATCCAAACCTCACTAACACACGGAAGTAAAGCTTCAAGTGAGAGACGAGTGTGTTTGATATTCGACGCGAGGCACGTGGTGAACGCCTCGTTGGTGTACAGGTATAAGGGATCCAAAGATCTTCCTCACGGATCACTAGTAGGATGCATGTGAGGAAGCAGGTAGAAGCATATCATATTATCACTTTACCAATTAACGAAGGCCGGCTCGGAACGCGAGGTGGAAGTGGAAAGAGACGTTGCTACGCAGTCGAATGAGCTGAAGACGCCGGACAAGCGCCGAGGATACGGAAATTGGCGCCGTGGCCTGGAGCCTCAATCAACAGAGAAAGCTTATGGACGAGCCAAAGGCCAGCGAGCGCTGCATGAAAGTAGTTGTTGGTGTCAGAACTGCGATGTAAATAATGAACACTAAGACATACGAAAATCAACACTGTTTCTGCCGAAGACCAAGACAGGCGTTGAATGATTCATCGAAGTGGTCGCGCGCGGTATGATGCACCAGAAAGGTTCGTAGACACCGAGCGCTGCGTGAAAGAACCTGGTGTCCGATAAGCGCTGAGCATACGGAAATTGACGCCGTTGCCTGAGGCCTGAACCATCGAGGAAGCTGATCGACGAGCGAGCGAGCGCTGCGTAAAAGTAGTTGGTCTCAGAACTTCTATGTAAATAATGAACAGAGATACACACAAAAATCGACACCGCCCCCTCTATAGACGCAAGTCCCAAGCCAAGAGGCGACGGATGTCTCAGAACTCGAGGATCATAAT
Source organism: Termitomyces sp. K1Ag (assembly GCA_017657315.1). NCBI lineage: Eukaryota > Fungi > Basidiomycota > Agaricomycetes > Agaricales > Lyophyllaceae > Termitomyces > Termitomyces sp. K1Ag. Next base: position 37,714 of record JAGGAR010008037.1, read on the forward strand.
ATGAATTGGAATCGAAGGTTTCGAGTCGTAGAGCAACGTTCAACGATCAACCTCGATTCAATGTTCTATTGACAATCAGAAACCCGATGTAAATAATGAATACTGAGCGGCGAGATACATACTAAAATCGACACCGTTTCTATTCAAGACTGAGACAGGCGTTGAACGATTCGTCGAAGCGGAATCCACATCGAGCGCTGCGTGAAAGAAGCTGGTGTCAGACAGGATCTATGTAGGTAATGAGCGCGGAGCGCCGAGAAACATACAGAAATTTACGGCCGCTGTCTGAGGCCTGAATCATCGGGTAGCAGATGGGCGGGCACGGGCCCAAAAGGTCCATGGGCAGCGAGCGCTGGGAAAGAAGTTGGTGTGTCAGAAACTCGATGTAAAAAATAAGCGCTGAGGCGCGAGATACGCACCAAAATCAACACCGTTCCCTCGATAGGCAGGAGCCTCAAGCCAAGAGGCGGCGTATGTTTCGGAACTCGAGGAGCATAATCATGCATTGGAATTGGAGGTTTGAAGCCGGAGAACAACGTTCCATGATCAGTCTTGTTTCAGTGTTCTATGAGCGCTGGTAATCAGAAACCAAATGTAAGTAGTGAGTGAACACTGCGCGGCGAGATACTTACGAGAATCGATGCCGCAGCCTCAATAGACGTAGGCTCTAAGCCAAGGCGGATAGACATGTTTCGGGACTGGAGGAACGTTTGAAGCCAATTTGAAGCGGGGGACAAGCATTCAACAATCGACGGATGTTGATTCAATGTTCAACGTGAACGCAAGAGATCCATCAGAAGTAGCTCAATAACGATTTTTGCAGGATAAGGACTCCCATTCAACCAGTAGTGAAAGTCGAGATTGAGTTCAAGAAAAATCGATGATGGGCTGATATCCACACGTGATGTAAAGAACGCGTCAACAACGCGTCGTCCTGGACTGTTTCGACGTTCTCAACAGCGACGAAATCAATCCACGTACTCTCAAACTCGTACCGAGTATCACGCAAACGCCTCATCGCGCCAAAAGAATCATTCCAAGAGCAGACAAAACATGCATTTTTCGACCATTCGTAATAAGTAGAGGTCATTAAGATTACAAAAGAGCCAAAAAAAGTCAATGAAGGACAAGAAGACGGGATGTGGAGGGAGGAAAGGGTAGAACAAGGAAGAGTCTGTGCAGGTGCAGGTGCAGGTGTTGTGGGTGATGAGTGATAGTAAGTGGTGTGGTATAGGGTGCCGGGTGTATCAATTGACGTGCAAGATGGAAAGCGATGTATACGGAAAGCGAGGAGAGACGTAGGTAGCGGGGGTAGATAACCGTAGGTAGATATGTACGCGTATCAGATCTACGACACGACACAAGTCAGCAGCGAATACCAAGAAACGAAAGACACGACCCACCTAATCCTCCTCCTCCATCGACACGTCATTATCAATCAACTCTTCCTCACCCTCGACCTCCATCTCCATCCCCGCCGGCGGTGGCACCCCCTTCCTCTTCTTCCCACCCTTCCTCTTCCCCTGCCCGGGGATGACCCCACCCACCTTTGCCGGCGGCCCACCCGCACCCGTGACAAACCCACCCCCAGGCATCCCAACAACCACCCCGACCCCCGACCCCTTCTCCTTACTCTCCCTACACGTCCTCATATGTCTCGTCAGCGCATCGCCCCGACTCAGAACCCTCCCACATACACAAATAAACTCCGTCGCATTATCATTATGCTTCCTCGACATGTGCCTATACGCATCGTTCTTCCTCGAGAAATCCTTGGAGCAGTATACACACTGATACCGCGTCTTTCCACCACGCTTGAACGAGGGTATGCGCATCTTTTCGGCTTCGGCTTTTTCGGCCTCGGCTTGCGCGGCCGCGCTGCCTGCTTGGGACGCGGCGTTCTGTGCGGCGGCGAGGGAGGCGGAGATGGCGCGCGGGGTGGTGACGTGGAAGGGGGTGGTGGTGGAGGTTGTGCCGTTGTTGTTCGCGGGCGCGCTGGGGCCGCCCGAGAGGGCAAAGGTGCTCGTGGAGGAACCGCCTGCGGCGGTGAGAAGCCCCGCGCGCTTGGTGCCCATTGAGTTTGCGCGGCGGGGCAAAGAGGAGGCGGACGCGGAGACGGAGATGGGGGCCCCGGTGGTGCTGGAAGGAACGAGACCGATGCCCGGCTGGTACTCCTCGTCCTCGTCCTCGTCCATCTCGTCCTCGCCTAGATCGTACTCTTCGTCCTCCCGCACTTTGCGTCCGCCTGGACCGGGGATCACCATGCGAGGAGGGGCAAAAGCGTCTGGAGGGACGCGGGATTTGGTGCTACGCTTAGTGGTGAGTTTGCTGCCTGGAGGTGGAGATGTGCCGGGCAGGTACTGGTTCGCGGTGTGGGCATTGGAGGAGAGGGGGTTCGTCGTGCCGTTCGTGGAACGTGGAGCGCCCATGCGGGCGTTGGAGAGCGAGAGCGTCTTGTTGTCTCGCGATAGCGGCGGCGGGCGCAGGGTGAGTGGGGCAGATAGCGACGGCGGTGGTGGCGGCACACGGCTCTCGTACTGGTACTTGGCACGCTGAATCTCCCGCTGCTTCTCCCTCTCCCTCTCGCGCTCGCGTTCCTCCCGTTCCTCGCGCTCCCTCTCGAGCTTGCGTTCTCGGTCCCGCTCTCGAACGTCCTGGTCCCGTTCCCAACGACTTTCGCGGTCGAGATCGGATATGGGCGAGGCAAGGGGGCGGCGGTAGCGTGATGGTGTGAGCATGCGGATAAACGTTCGAGGACCGGTGGGGTGTACAGGCTCCACGCGTACGGGGCTTGTTTGTGACGACCGACTTGTTCTGGAGATTCGCTCGCGCTCCCTCTCCCGCTCGCGGTGATGACGGTTGTCGCGATACTCGCGGTACTCCTTGTACAAAGGCTCTGGAGACACAGGTCGGCGGTACGAAGCACTGGGGTACGAGTACGAGTGCTCTGGAGAAATGGAGGATCGGCGAGGGTAATGGGCGCTGCTTCCGCTGTAGGCACGGTGCTCGCGAGTGGTATAGGACGACGGGGGCGGATGGTGGGGGTGTGAAGCAGGATAATAGCGCGATGAGTGACGCTCTTCCATCACGTAGTGGACGTCCTTCTTTTCGTAGTGGCTGTCTTCGTAGATGACGCGTGGACGGTCACGAGTCCTGACCCTCTCACGCTCGTAAGGGGCACTTCGGTGGACAACAGGAGGTGGAGCGGCGGACGGGTTGGGGCTGGGATTGGTCGACGACCAGGTGGCGGCAGAAAAGCCAAAGCCGGTTTTGGGTGGCTGAGATGGGACGTCGTCGTCGTCTAGTTCGTCCCTGGAAGCGTCCGAGTCGGAAGAATAGTCGGAGCTATTAGACGAGCTGTCAGAGGAACCAATGTCCTCTTCCTCCGGACTAGTTCGCGGAGTGTGGGAACGGCGTGCCGAGGGGGCAGGATAGGGTGCGTGCCGTGCGTCGTGTCTTGTGTGGCGGTAGTCGGGGGGGTACTCGGATGCCCGGGTACTGCCGCTGGCGTGGGACCTGTGGTGATATGCGCCACCCGAATAGGGCCGGGACGGGGGAAGGGCAGCACTGGGGCTGTGGGCAGCGTAGGAGGGGGCGTAGGGGGCGGTTAGGTGGATGATGGAGGGGGGCGGGGGCGCAGGTGTGGCCATGTCGACGTCGTCGTGGGTGGCGATGGCGGGGACGGGGGAGTCGGTGTCGTCGTCGATGGGGGAGTGGGAGCGGGAAGCAGAGGGGTCCATGTGGAGCGTGGCGACGTGGCGTTGCTGGAGGCGAGTGTGAGCTGCGTGGCGGCAGAGGCGAAGTGCGTGGCGGCAGAGGACAAAGACTCACTTACTTGCTGGCAGGATCGTCGTGGCGGAGACCAAGTGTTCTTGTGGACGATTGTTGGGCCAAGGGCGTGTCACGCAGCCACCCGATCAAGCACGAACCCGCGCCACCCGCCAGCCGATTTGCCACCACCTCCCACTCCGCCACACAACCGTCCCCTCCTGTCTCCCCTCGTCCCCTGCCACACTCGCTCGTCGTCCATCCCTGTCCATGCTCCAACTTGTCTCGCAGGAATCCGCCCAGTGCCCCTCGAGATACGTCCTTTGTCACGCCATTCCATCTCAAAATTTTTTCCCCACGGGCCACGCCTGCTGGGTTCAAAATTTTTTCCACCATCATCAAAGCCCCATTCGGGCCGCCACACAGCCACACCAGCCACATGCCCCCTTGTTCCCAATCAGGCCCTCCAAGAGCCCACACTCGCCGAGAAAACAAGTGCCATCACATCGCCCCTCTCCTACCCCGGCCTCGCCACCCCGCGTCCACGCCTCCCTTGCTCATCGCACACGCCCCGGCGCTAATCACGGCACTCCATTTGTGGCTGAACTTTATTGTCAGATGATTGATGGACCTGATGCCCCGTACTGCCACCTCTCGACATGTCATTCGCCACTGTTTTGCACGCCACTTTTTCTGGAGAATCTTCGGCACGATCCACCGGCTCCCCTGTCCACGTGCACTCCGCGACGATCACCTCGGATCCGCCGGGGTGCAACCATGTTCCTAGACGCGTACTGAATGTTGCCACCAGACACTATACTTCCGTAAGTACAGCCCTGAAACATTTGTTTCCGCCTCTTACGTTGTCTTAGCTTCCATGGCGGCACCTCGGATCTCGTACGTTACTGCCTGCTATATTGCCTTTGAGCACAATCTGACCATCTTTGACAGGAGAATCAAAGTGATCGCGAACTGTTGCGCCTCGTTTGCGCCTCCCGAGCTCGGCTCTGGCACTCTTTAGACGTCCGGCGCTCATGAGGCGGTATTTTGGGGATCGAGTCGTTACCTCTCGTGGTCATCTCGAGCTCTCGTTTGCGTAAGGTACCCGCTCGCGCTTCCATGAATGACGATATCTAACTGCTTTCGTAGAATTTATTACCTGAATCATTTTCTACAGCCTATTCTACAGTAAGTCCGCGCTCTAACCCTCTATTCGCGCCTCTCACATCGTCTTTTATCCTCCACAGTTCCACGTCAGACCAGGTACGTTACCCTCCACGCCGTTCTTGAGCGAAATGCGAAGAATTTTCACAGAAAATATACCAACATCAAGCTATTCCGAACTCTGGCGTCTCGTTCACGTCTCCTCGACCTTTGTTCTCCCTTCCCGGCATCTCCTACATCTAACGGTACCTCGATGTTGACTTTTTGCCGCGCCTCACGACGAGGCGGTCTCTGCAGAGCTGATCCGCGATCTAGACCCTCATTAGACGCCGTGCGCTTTCATGTTTTATCAT
>JAGGAR010008038.1:0-17654 GCA_017657315.1 Termitomyces sp. K1Ag
GATCGATACTAATAGCTCCACGCACGGCTGCAAATACCGCATCAATTTCGGTGAGGTATGACAAAAGATGAAATACTAACATAATACATATGCCTGCCTATATTGACATTAGTTCATCAGTCAAGAGGTTACACACAGGGGTTTCTTGGTGAGTTTTGAAATATTGAATCTCGGTCTCAAAGTAATCTTACTGCTTGAATTAGGTTAATACGTGAAGCTGCCAGGCAATTTCACATAGTACCCTCGCTTCTCCGGATGTCCAGGACAAATTGGTCAACTGTCTAGGTAGGTCATGTTAATATCCGGACAAATCGAGGACATTTTGGAATTCCGCAACATAGATGTACAGTGCCAGTGATGCTTTATACGGCTATTTTGACGCACGGCCGCAAATACCGCATCAATATTCGATGAGATATGACAAAAGACAAAATACTAACATAATGCATATGTCTGCCTATATTGACATTAATTCATCATTCAACCAGCTGTGGAAGATCCTGATGTTAGACTCCGGGAAAACATGCTCTTTCAACTTTGGAGGGAGGTTGGGGTCCGACACAGGGGTTTCTCGGTGAGTTCCAAATCTCAAAGTAATCTCAGTGCTCGAATTAGGTTAATACGCACAGCGTTCCGTAGTGCCCTTCGTTTCTTTGGATGTCCAGGACAAATTGGTCAACTGTCCAGGTACACCATGTTAATATCCGGACAAATCGAGGACATTTTGGAATTCCGCAACATCGATGCACAGTGCCAATGATGCTTTATACGTACACAACAAACATTGGATCAATAGCTCCACGCACGGCTTCAAATCAATATTTGATGAGATATGACAAAAGACAACATACTAACATGAACATATGCCTGCCTATGTTGACATTAATTCATCAGTGAAACAGCTGTAGGAGGTTCCGACGTTAGACTCCGGGAAAACACATTCTTAGGAGGGAGGTTAGACACAGGGGTTTTTTGGCGTGTTCCGAAATATCGGATCTCTGGTCTCAAAGTAACCTCAGTGCTTCAATATAGGTCAATACGTGAAGCCCTCCAGGCGAGTTTCCATAGTGTTCTTGGAAGGCTTCTTAGGTCATTTCCGGCGTTCGAAACTCCGAATAAATTGGTCAACTGTCTCGGTAGGCCATGTTAATTTCCGGACAAATCGAGGAGATTCTGGAATTCCGTAACAGGACAAACGAAGAAGATTCCCTGATACCTCGGGGTCCTGGGTCATGTCGTCTCTGAGGTCTTTAGTGTCTCCCGGGAGACGCCGGACAGCAGAAAGATGTTGGAGACCTTCCATCCCCCCATTTATCCTTGAAGTCTCTCGGAGTGTATTGACGTCCAAGTCTCTGAAGGACTCCACTGAGATCTCAACACTCTTATTAAATGAAACCCGAGCTAGTTCTGTATATTGCTTTCATCTTTCTATGCCGAGCGCAAAACTGGATTGATTTCGATGTCTGTTTTCTCAGTGCATTTCCTCGGACGTCACCTCGGAATTTACCCTGGCGCCCGCTCCTGTCGCTGCCATCAGAGCAGGTCAAGCTACGCCTCAAGAAATGACGAAGAGTTTTTGTTGGGTAGCAAGATATGGCAGAGCCTTACAACCAGCCCGAGGTCCAGACTGGTCCAGAGCGTACTCAATTTTAACGAGTCATCTCTACACCAGACAATAATAGTGTCAGTAGCGGAAACAGCTTCCCGAGACATGAGTACTGACTGCCCGAGTCTGCAGTGTCAAAACTCGAGTCTGCCTTTTCCTGAACGTCTAATACTGTTCGCTTCCTATGAACTTGTCCACGCTACCATACAGTGGGTGATCGGCTAATTTTACTGTTATTCCACAGACCCGTATGCAATGCCTTTCTGAGACTCGGCGACATGCATCTTAACATTAACTTCACAGCATAGCTAATCTTGAACTATAAAACACTCCCATGGTCTACTCAGCGAAAGTGATTGTACTCAAGGCTACACAACCCTCACCTCCCGCCACCCACTCTAGAATGGGCATGGTAACCTTTTCTGTACCTTCAGGTCTTGAGCTCCTTAGAGGCGAGCTGCCTAGTGATGCGGGTGATTGTATTTTCTACTGTGTGCGAGATCACTTGAGTCGACCTTTACTCGTAGTACTGGTGGATATGTAATTACCGCCAACATTGTGTCAACCACGGAAATGATGTCGCTCCGACGTCCTATCAAGAACCAAACATCTCAAGGTTGTTCTTCCTGTACGCCTGCGTTCCGAACTTGTCCCATGACATATTTCTTGGCGGAATGATAAGTAAATGCAGACTTTCAACCATGGTAGATACATTCAGTGGCGCCAAGAACAAAAATAGAATAACGGCATTGCGGCAATATCCGGGATTAGGACTGACGAGGATTTACGTTTGTAAGTTGTAACTTTAAGTCTGCCTGGCGCCGCCGCCACCTCGCAGCCGTGAGGTGCTATGTCTTCTGTACTGACAGAAATGATGTTTACCAAAATTCCCGCCCAATGTTATCTCACTTGTCAGCCCCCTCATACTTAATCACATGCTGACGTTGGCAATCAGCAGATCTTGCTTATCATCTAGCCCAGCCATCAAATTCTGAAAAGGGGATTCTATGACCTCACTCTCAGATACGAGCCCTCCAGGGATTGGTTCGCTATGTTGCTGACATCTCATCAATGGTCAATTTCTTTTGACAAGACAGTGACAGGTCATTCGATTTTTCCGAAATCATCCGAAGAACTGTGTGAGTATGTAACTCCTGCGCAAGCCTAGTGCGCGCACACCCTCTGATTGGCCACTATCATAGTTCCTGCGGCCTTTCCAAACACATGTCACCCGAACCATTCAAACCCGTCACCTCCATCAGATCGCTTCCCAGTAATGCGGCACCGTGGAAATACTAGTGGGGCTAACTTGTTCCTCATCCTTAAAAATCGTCAAAATTTTCGGTACGGAAAATCCTGAAAATGAGTTCGTTGCTCACACGTACGGTGTACATCTTGGGTTGGGTGGGCACCATCATACTTACCAGTATGACTCGCAGTTTCGCTGACGCGTCCAACAATCAAACAAAATCCGCCAGTTATTGCCTCAGCCATGTGACAGTGCTTGTTTGGAGTGGGACATTGGGATATCCCCTCTTGGTCCGCTCCAAAATCACCTTGAAAACAATAGACGTCTAGGGATGACTTCGCGGGCTGGCAGGTATCGGCCGATTGGTGCGTTCAGTCCCTGATTGCCTCTTCTGCTTTTTGGCAAGCAAGCACTGGCCAAAGCTTTTACGTTACTCAGATGTCGTGTGGAGGTTTTCAGACTGGTTCTCACCTTCTAAGATAGCTGCGATGCGAAGGCTTGGATATAACGGGTCTCCTCAAATCGCTTTAGGTCCCAGACACACGCGCATTGTCTTTCTGCCGCTGTGAAAATCGGTACCACTGCTCATGACGCGTCAATCAAGCTTTCGGCTAGGATTAGTGCTAAAGGGTAAAGAATCCATTCTGATACAGTCACCAAATCGATAATAATTTCCTCAGCAGGAGGTCACGCGCCAACGCAGTAGTCTTCAATAAAGTGTACATTTGAATTCTTTCTCCGGAGCCCTATTGCCTCCGTGATCGGTTCTTAATGACAAGTTCTTTTTTGGTGACTTTGACGAAGTACATTCTCTTCGAAAATGTCTCTGCGAAATCCCATGTAGATGGTCTTCGTCACTTGTATCATCGCTGGAATTCGCTAAAGCTATGTTGCACGTATTGCACATCACGCAGAAGCTAACCAACGGTGACCGCGGTGGTTCTGGTCGTGCATCCTTGCAATTCAGTACACAGTAAAGTTCAGCTGATTAAGACGCCGTCTCGTGGCTATTCTTCATGTGTTCTGTACTATAAAATCCACTTCCGTTTCAAGCCCAGGTGAGAATCTTCACTACTCTCCTGTCCGATGTTCCGTGCAAGTTAGACGCGTCTTCTTTTCCCAGCTATGTAAACAAGGGTGATCTTAACCCTCCAATTCGCTGCTGTTAGGTGGCAGGAATTGCAAGAGTCATGGAATCTCTCGCGCAACATCTTGTAGATGGGCCTCACCCGCTCGCGACCGTACACATCTCAAATAAAATGCCTTCGAATGCTGCTGACAGCGACTTCCCACATACAGGCACCATCGAATCTCATTTTTGATGATGGTTAAATAATGTTCACAGCACCCAGCATATCAGCATCTCCCCTCTCTAGTAAGCTTGTTCGTATCTTTCGCGAAGCACATGGGCATGCGAGTTGACTTGCTAACTTGGCCATACCGTTCAAAACAGAACAAAGGACGAACCGAGCTTCTGTCAGCTACAGAAAAAAGGAATAGTTTAAATAAACATTGGTGAGGGATTTTAAGCTTCGCTACTGTCGAGGACAGTATTTCCTCGGGAAAGACCGAGAAAGAACGCTGGTTATGCCATTTCCAGTCGCGTATCTCCGGCGGAAAATGACTTTGAACGATAGAGAGTCTCTTTTTTTTGACAGACAAAACTGACAAGTTAAAAGAAACAGCATCTCAGGTACTAACGGGTTCTGATAGGGCCAGCAATGTTTGAATTGACCTTCGAGCCCTCTTATAGTCGTACAAGGCAAGTGTGCTCGCATTGCCATTGTAGGTCGAGTCTTTTGCAACATTCACATATGACTATCGATATCGACAACTAAATCAAGTCCACAATTCTCTTTGAGTACTTCTGGAAAGTGGTTACCTCATTAACTCATTTTTACAATTTCAATGTTTTTAGATACATTCAACCTCAACAAACTCAGGACCACACGGTCCGAAGTCGCCACACATCGATGTAGTCCGCTCCCAAGCACCCACATCTTATCTACTGCTCATCAAACACCCTCAATAAGACACGCCCACCTACGTCTAGCCAATGGCCTTTCGTTCTTACAACTCACTGCAATATGACGATGAATTGCGCTGACGCGCTTGCCTGACCTCAGCGCCGCAACAAACGGACGGTGTCGCGTGTGACTGGGAAACATCGGACTACGGCAAGCACCATATTTATTTCAGATGAGGTGCCGAGAGAAAGGCGCCATGCGATTCGATCTCCAGGCACCTCTTGAGATTCGCTCACATGTGCAAGCGTGAGATCTGCAAGTTACTCAACTGAGCCTGGGACGGTACCGTGAACAGCCAGTCCAGATTAGTGTGGCATGGTGATCCAATTGGGGAGACCATGTGGCATATGCGGATTAGATGATGGTAACATTTAGGACCCGGCCGAGAAGGAAGAAGCTTCTTTTGGCTTTGGGGCGCCTTCGATACAATGTCTAGATGTCTAATTTCTTGCAAGAGCACATGGTCTTTAAGCAACTTACGGCATTTAGTTCTCGATAACGTCTATCAATGATAACGGTCGTCGATAGAGCCTGCACCCCCACTCGTATTGGCCGTTTTCTTTCCCGTCACGCTGACGCCACTTGGCAAAAAACAGATTCATCCGCTAACCATTTGGGAACAGGACCATGATCGAATGGAACTCCATTTCATATCATTGTACATAGGTCAACTTTGACAATATTCAATCCGAGCACGAGTCGAGTAAGTGTTACATGCCTCGCAATTTCGGCCCTGACAGTCAACCGCTTCGCATACACACCTCATAGCATGAAAGTACGTCCGGGCCAAGGTGTGTGCAATCCAATCCCCATCGCCAATGAAAGACGCGTCAGTGACTGGCCCAAGCGCTGCGAGAAACATCTTCATCCTATATATAATGGTCCTCACCTACCTACAAAGCTTGTTGGAACGGTAATCTGCAGAAGCGGTACCGCTGCCTCGGAATATCGGTTATCGACGTCGGTCATGGAAAACAGATTGTGTCACCCGAGCTTTCGGGACTTAACGAGAATGATCGGGTATCAGTGTCGCTAGGTGGTCCGTGGACAATGAGGTATCGGGATCCCAGGGAGTGAAAGGTTCAAGGGATGGCTCGAATGGTACTGGTGTGCTGGAGGTTACTTTTGATCTTCTGCACGGCTATCTTGGAGCAATAGGATGTCAAACTAGTCAAGAAAACAGAAGAGATTAGAAGCGAAGGGGAGTCACCGGAAACTTTTGTTCTTTAGAGGGTGAGCTCGAGGTCTTTGTTACCACCAGATATATCGTGAGTATTACGGCAGGGACACGGACGCGCAACAAACGTGGTATGGGCGACGCGTCCTGTCAGTACATAGAACCTCTGTATTTCCCGACGTGAGTTCGAGAACCCCAGACATGAGACTACGTCTGCTGGCGGCGGCTGCATAAAGGTTCTACATAAGTCATACTGTAGGGATTTCATAGATGAAATGTGGAGGAACCAGGTTCCGACGTGTGCGCGTCGTGCTCGAAATGTGGGAGATACAGAATCAACAGCGTGGAACTGGACCAGCTACAAATCATATATTCATATGTTTGCTGCTCAGAGCCACACGTCCACCTGTAGAGATAAGGATACACGTTCCTCAGATAGTCATGACTTGTGAGTCAGCCATTGATGCGAGGCTCGTGGGCGAGCTCGTACAGTGCCAGCTTGCATGAGCAGAACTCGATTCGTGCTGTATGCACGTGTCTCAAGTGTTGCAGATGAATATATTTGCGATAGGGTCATGAGTCGAAATCATGTCTCCCGGTCCAAGATACAAAGGAGAAAAAGAAGGCATAAGCAGCGAAAGAACAGACACAGAAGCCTAGAAGAAGAAAAACACTTGACACTGGGAATTTCCGGCTCGGACACTACCGGCGGATGGAGTCGGGTGGCAGGCTCGCTGGTGTTTATTGGTACCGCAGGTATGAGAAGAACCTTCCCGGATTAAGAAACCAGTGACCACAACGATGTCAGACAACGAAGTTGTGCCAATAAATTGTCGGAGATGGACACTGGCAGGAGTGGAGTTGATGTACATATGCCAGTGATATATGATATACGCGATGAATCAAGGGGACGTACAGGATGTCGAGTCATTGTTGACGCATCGCCACACGTGATACTTACATGGGTCTGTCGGGGCCCATCACTACTTGATGTCGGTGAGAAGAAAAAGAAGTCTATATTCGTTGATCATGATCAGTGGCGCGCACGTGTGACAAGATGAGGAAATACATACGAAGGGAAGGAGGGAGAGAGACCTGAGGTTCTCCGAGTCGGACTCGGACTCGTCCGATTCAGTGTACCATTTGAGCTCCAAACTGACGGGTCCATGGCGTAAATCCAAGTTGTCTGAAGATTCCTTGACTAAGTATGGATTCTGATGTATCATTCCGAAGACATGTACTTACGTATAGATGGAATGAAAGTATGGTTGGAAGTGGAAAGTTAAGTTAAGAATAGATAGACTCGTGTGGGTTATTGAGAAGTCGTGGAATATGTACCCACCAGGCCAATGTGGGGGTACACACCAGCCGTATACTGCATAGTCTACTGTAGGATCACGACGAAAAACGAAAAAACGGTCACAGCAAGTGTGAATCGTGCCGTAGGGGCCCGATGTTTCCAGAAACTCTGATGGTACAGTTCGGCGGTTTTACAGACGTGTATGGGTATTAACTGACAGTGAACGGATGATGTTGCCGTATCTAAGAATATAGTGTCAGTGTGAGCTTACCAGAGGTCTGATTCAAAGTCGATCCATCATCCAAACCTGTCGGAGTTTTAACCAGCTTCAACCACGAATTACTTGCGTGCTCTTCGGTAAATTATCATCTTTAGAAGCTATTGGATTGAAGAGTCCCAATCTTTAGGACAAGATTGTGCACATACCCACTGAATTTGAGGCAGATGTCCCCGACCAACAGGGCGCTCTAAACTTTTTACGCTTATCCTTACATTACTCTACCAGCATGGATGGAGGCAACCAGTCATGTATCGGCGTGACACGCTGGGATTTGCGGAGAAACGCAACCAGTACCCAATTGTTCATGACATCCCGGTATTAAGCAGCTATGCTGGCAGCTGGGGGTTGCCAAGTTTTGGGACACATTGCACAGGTTTTGGCACCAGCACACTCAAAAGCCTCCACTTAGAGATTTCAAGCAATCGTTCTGTGATTCTCGAGTAATTTTCTATTTGTCACTTTTCTGCGCAGGAAACTGAGGGCACCGTGAGCCGTGACAGGCTCATCTGGCACGCAACTACATAGTAGATCAGTAGACCATGACCGTGACGGTTGTCTCCATCCATGCTGGTACAAAAAAGTTCATATATCTTCGCGTTCGTGGAGATATTCAACATAAAGAGAGAAGGATCAGTTCGGCACAACGTGCCGATGGCGGGATCTGACATCCTTTGAATCTCCGATTCTATCCGAACGCATCGATTCAGAACCAGAACTCGTGTTCAAGTTCAGGAAACAAGTAGTATACGTAAAGATACTTCCCTTGTTTCAAGCACGCACGCCTCACGAACCGTCCTTAAACGCCTTGAGAGTGACGAGCTGTGGATCTTATTTTGCGATCAGAGAGGGAGGGGAACCTGATCCGAGTCTAGCACTGGCACGAGAGAAAAAGGACGAGTCGTGGGCGACGGTGGCAGTAAGACCGTGACGGCGCCTTCTTTTCTTACGAATCGATGATTCAGAACCAGAACGTGTGAGTTCAAGTTCTTCGTATCGAGAAAACAAGTCGAGATTACTGAATCCGTCGATTCGAAGAGTCGACGGTTCAAGTTTATACTAGTACCGATTTTGAATTCCTCTAAATCTTTGTGATTGACCTGAGTCTGAGTCATGATCGCTATAGCTAGTTTACTGATATCAGGTTTTGAGGGATGATATCATACAGGGAAGAAACTATACGGTCAAATGAGTTTAAGTATCGGAAGATCTAGCATGAGAGAGAAAGGACCCCGAGTCCGAGTGGTGGGCGACGGTGGCAGTAAGACCGTGACGGTGCCTTCTTTTCTTACGGATCGATTCAGAACCAGGAACCAGAATGTGTGGAATCAAGTCCTTTTGCATCGGGAAAACAAGTCAGAATCGACGGTTCAAGCTCAAGTTTTGATTGATCATCTGAGTCTGAGTGACGAGTCATGGTCATTAGTTTACTGACATCAGCTGCAGGTTTTGAGGGATGATATCCAAGTCATACAAGGAAGAAACTATACGGTCAAACGAGTTAAAGTATCGGAAGATCTAGCATGAGAGAGAGAAAGGACTCCGAGTCCGAGTGGTGGGCGACGGTGGCAGTAAGACTGTGACGGCGCCTTCTTTTCTTACGAATCGATTCAGAACCAGGAACCAGAATGTGTGGAATCAAGTCCTTTTGCATCGGGAAAACAAGTCAGAATCGACGGTTCAGGCTCAAGTTTTGATTGATCGTCTGAGTCTGAGTGACGAGTCATGGTCATTAGTTTACTGACATCAGCTGCAGGTTTTGAGGGATGATATCCAAGTCATACAAGGAAGAAACTATACGGTCAAACGAGTTAAAGTATCGGAAGATCTAGCATGAGAGAGAGAAAGGACTCCGAGTCCGAGTGGTGGGCGACGGTGGCAGTAAGACCGTGACAGCGCCTTCTTGAATTGATTCAGAACCAGGAACCAGAATGTGTGTTCAAGTTCTTTTGCATCGAGGAAAAAAGGTTGGGAAACAAGTCGAGATTTCAAGTTTATCGACGGTTCAGGTTTGTAGCTAAGTATGTGCCGATTTTGAAAACCCCAAACCGGATGTTTGCGATTGTGAATCATGATCGTTAGTTTATTTAGTATTTACTGACATCACTGCAGCCTCAGGTTTTGAGGGATGATATCCGAGTGTGTGTAAGTATCGCGTTGTTAATCAACCACAGTACATACTATAGCGTTCCAGATCCAACATGGCACTGGAATATCGGGAAAAAAAAACGCTTGACCGCAGACCCAGACGAAAGTCATAGTTCCGGAGTCTGAAATATCAGCCGTGGCATGCCAGTCAGACAGCGAGGTATCTAAATCTGTCTTATCGTACGTACCATACGTACGCACGGCCATTGCATGCCGCGTACCTAGCCTATATTCGAACAGCGAAAGTGGCTCAGTTACAGATGGTCTAATACTACGAGGCTACAACCCGTCGTGGTCGTGATACCTACTAGTCACCACCATGACAAGCGGCGCCGACCGCGCAGTCACACCACTGCCAGTGGCATGATATGGATTCGAAATTCGAAATTCGAATTCCGGATTCAATTGCATTTGCATTTGAACGTTGCACCATATTTAGCGCCAACGTTAACGCCATCACGGTGGTTTTTATCTCAGGGTATTCTAAAATCTGAGGTGACGGCATTCGAATTCGAAGGAAGGAAGGAAGGAATGATATGTAGTGAGGCCTGAGGGGGCTCGGACCGAGGGCGATGGTGGTACTAGAGGCGTTTTGGTGATAGGCCTAGGCTGAGTGGACGTTTCGTTCCGAGTCCGAACTTGAAGGTGCTTGTTCCAGACAGAAGAGTTTGGTGTGGGACTAGGAGTGGGAGTAGGAGTGGTGGGGAGGCCTACTAGGCCTAACGCACCCTGGAGATGGTTGTGTGCGAAGTGAGCTCGAGTACGCTGAGGGTACTCTACATGAGGAGGGTGATGAGGGACGAGCCAGGGGCCTCAGGGACGGTTTGACGATCGATGACAGCTTCATTTTTATGAATTTTAGGCTCTTAAATTTTGTGATCGGATTCAGAATAAGACATCAGAAGACAGAAGGAGTATGTGGTACATGTACAGAACGAAGCGGCTTCGTACTCCTTCGGGGCTGTTCGAGTTATCAGACGCTGTCTGATTCAGTTCGAAGCAACGCGTACGTAGTACGTATACAACACACGTTTGTAATACATACAGGTAAGCGACTGGACTCGGACTCGGAGACGATCCCGCTGGTGCATTGGTCCCAGGTCCCGTGTTCCGCTGAGATGTGTGAAACCACAATTAAATTAGCTGTGGGTGAAGTCGACGCGGAGGACGGGATGGAACGCGGTGCCGCGGAAATTGATAGACGCTAGATCCATCCGCTGGGACCCCGGTTTTTTATAGAATTTTTTTTGCTGTACGCCATGTGGACGAGATAGTGGTTATCAGATCGGAGAATTCTCAGGAGATCTAATCGAGCAACTCCGACGTGTCAAGCTGACTCTGGGGCGAACCAACACTTCCGGGCAGATATTCTCAAAAGGTGGGTATGTTTTAAAGTGAGCGAGCAGCCGACTGAGAACGCAATGGCGGCCTTTGTTTACGCAGACTACTACGCCTCGAGCCCGCCGTACTACCCGGACATGTCCCCGCACGACATGCAGCCCCCGCCGCCCCCCGAGCCCGCCATCCCCATCGACCCCGCGCTCACCCTCTACCCGCCCTACTACTCCCACTTCCAGCCCCAGCCCCACCATCTGCCCCAGCACCTCGCTCTCCCCGCCTACTCGTCCCCCTCCTCCGCCGGCTCAGACACCCTCGGCACGCCCCCCACAGAGCACATCTACCCCTCGCCTCCCACCTTCAACCCCGCAAAGCGCCCCGCGTCCGTCGTCTCCAACCCCACCGACCACCGCAAAAGGTCCCGCAGGGACGACGACGACGATCCACACAGCCCCGTCGCAGACAAGGAGGACCCCAAGCCCAAGCCCACCAGGGGCTCGCGGTGGGTCCAATTTTTTACGTCGCTTACGAAAATTAACGTTGACTCATTGTAGCGCCTGCACCGTCTGCCGCCGTCTCAAAATGAAATGCGTAGGCGCAGAACAAGGCGGTCCATGCAAACGCTGCGCAGCAGGAAACCACGAATGCATATTCGAAGAATCAAACCGCGGCAAACGATCCTCCAAGTGCGCACCATCTACCCCATAATCAATTTCCCCAGACTCATTTATTAATTATTTTTTATTACCCTTTTTCCCCATAAGGAAACACGAGCTCCTCACGCGCTCTCTGCGCAAGATGGAGAGGGCACTCGACACCGTCCTGCGCTCCGTCAGCTCAGTAGGCAACCCCGCAATCGTATCAGCCATGGTATCCCGCTCGCCGTCGCCCACAGCCCAAGCAGCCGGCACCTCTGCGCTCCTCGCGTCCTCGCCCTCGCCTCCACCGCAATCAACAACGTCCTCTTATCAGCAAACACAATCGCAGCAGGAACCCGGGAGTCCAAAGTTGCATTCGCTCCCGGATAATGCGCTTAACCCGCTTGGACTCCTCGCGGAAGCTAGCCTTGCGAATCGGCGAGCGCAGAATCCAAAGAAGAATCCGTTGCAGGTGAGGGGTGGGGGTGGTGATGATCCGGAGGGCGAGAGACCACAGATGGGCGTGGCGAGTGATAATTATTTCAAACCTGGTGTGTTTCTTGCCTTTTTGCTGAGGAGGAGTACTGAGTTTTGGAATCGAGGCCCGATGACGATCTTACCCCTGAGAAGGCTCTACATCGAACGACAGATTCAGCCTGAGATGTTGAGTTTTGTGAGCACAGAGGATGTTGTTGCTTTATTCAATATGTACGTCCCCCATCCATCATCACATTCTTTTGCTCATCCCTCTTTAGATTCTTTGACCACATCGCCGTGCGTCGCGTTGTACCTCTCTCTTACGATTACTCTAACCCTACCGCACCCACAGATGCACTGCAACCTCCTCGACCGCTCATTCCACACCCCCTCCCTCGTCTGCTCGCGTTCCCCCTTCCTCCTAACAACCAGTACGTCCTTCCCTCTTATCATCATGACCACCCCTCACCCCCCCCCCCGTCTGCTCAATCGCCGCAAAATACTACCTCCCCAAGCCCGATCTGCACCCGCGCCTCACAGAGCTCGCGAAAAAAATGGCATTCAGCGTCCCGGCGCAGGGGTACAAGTCTCTCGAGATCGTACAGGCGTATTTGTTGTTGGTCCTCTGGGGATGTGGGGCTGTGGAGAGGTATGAGCAGGATAAGACGTGGTTGTTGCTTGGGATGGGGATTAGGTGGGTTGTGGGTTCTTTGTCCTTCTTTTCGTCTTCCGTCCTCTTCTCTTTGGACTGGGTTTTCTTTGATTTCGGTCTCCTACCCCCGTACGACGACACACTAACCACCCCCCAACACACAGAATGGCAACAGACCTAAACCTCCACCGCAAAACGACAATGACGAGCATCGACACGGAAGAAGGACGCGCAAGGGATCTGGAGGTGCATAATAGAGAGAGAACGTGGATTTTGTGTTTTTGTCTCGATAGGAGCTTTAGTGCGCAGATGGGGAAGCCGCATTCGATTAAGGAGGAGTGAGTGGGTTTTTTTGCTCTCCTTCTTTGCTCTCCTTCTTTCCTTTCTCTCTTTCGTGTCTTTCGTGTCTTTCCTCGTTCTCTTTCGTTTTTGCGAGACCCCCCTTCCGACTCGGACTGGGAATCCTGGAATTCTATTTCGGGGAAACCCCAACGACGTATGCATACGAGTACTAAACTGACATATTCTCTCATCCAACAGTGCGATCATCCGGAACGCAAGCAAATGGTGCTTTTCACCCATCGCTGCGTCTTCAGACTCGTCGTTATGTGCTTATGCCGTAAGTCGATCGTTCTTCTCCTTCTTTTTCCTTTTTTTCTTTTTTTTCCCAGTCGGCTCCCTTCCTTTCCCTTTCCCTTTCCCTTTCCCTTGGTTCGGGCTCGGGTTTGGGGCTCCGAGTTCGAATCTGAATTCGAATTCGAGTTTCTGGTTGGTTGTTTCTTGTTTGGGGAAATAGACTCGTCGGGGGTGTCTTTATCTCACCCACCCACGCGACCCACGCGGTTGGTTGATGGTTCAGTCTATTTGGTCTTTCCTTGTATATCCTCCTCTATCCCACCTGTGTTACTTCCCACCCCCTATTGCTTTGCTCGTATTCACCTTATTCTTATTTCTTCCCCTCATTTTTTCTTCCTTTCTATGTTTGAAATTTGTTCCACGTGGGAAGTACCCCCCCTCTTTCTTTCTTTCTTCCTCTCTCTTGCGTTCTTGCTTTCTTTCACACATCTAAATATATGATGACGTAACGCTAATGCTAATGCGCCCCCCCTCCCCAGGAACTGCAACGCGTGCTTTCGCGGTGTCTTGACTTTTTGTATTCGGGGATGGACACGCCGTCGGGGCTCCAGATTCATTCTGATTATATGCTTATCATCAAGAGTTTTGAGGCACAACTGCTCACGTGGAAGGATACCTGGATTGTGCAGAGGGATTGGACTGGTGTGTATCCCCCCCCCCCCCTACGCCTTTTTTGTTTGAGCCGACTGTAATGAAAATACAACATCAACAGGCATGGAATCCACAGTGTCCGAGTACAAGAAGCTCATAGCGCAGTTCTATTACAACTATTCTGTCCTCGTTATCAACTCCTTTGGGCTCCAGAACGCGTTGGAGAGGTCCCCGATTGATCTAGGGCACTTTTTCGCGCAGTGTCATTCGTCCGCGATGGCGTGTGCGCTGCTTGTGCGTGATCATCTGGGCCCGTATATGAAGTATGCGCCCGATACTCATTGCGTGATGATTTCGTATGGGCTTTTGACTTTGCTCAAGGTTCGTTCTTCGTGTTGTCTTTGTGGCATAGTCCGCTTAAATGTTGATGTAGCTCGTCCGCCCGGAATTCCACCCTTACCTGGATGACGAACAGCGCACGCTCTCGCTCGTCGCGGACGTCGCTGACACGCTAGAGAACTGCGCTGCTAACCCCCAACATACCCCTGCGCTGTACGCGCACTTCCTCCGTGCTCTCATCAACCACAAGGTCAGCGCCAACGCCACCGAAAACGGTATGAGCGTCGACGCGCAGAACCTCGATCCTCAGGCGTTCCAGGCCCAACAACAACAAGACACCGCTGCTACTCCCGCCGACCCCGCCGCCGCCGCCGCCGGCGGCACGACGAGTCCTACCACTGCCAACGCCGTTGCGAACGCTATATATAGTGTGTTTGGCTCGGAGCCCGGGTACAACCTCAATCCGTTTGGGTTTGAGAGCGAGATGGGCCCTGTGGCGGATATGTCGACGTTCCCCCCTACGATGGCGCCCAACCCGCCGGAAGATAGTATGACTTCGTTGACGATGGATAATATACTGGGTAGTGGGTTCTGGGATAGCATGATTGTGCCTGGTGCGTCTCTCTCTTCCCCTTTCAACCTTCTAGTGCTTATGTATAAACGTGTGGTGTAGGGTACAACAGCATGGACGGCCTCACTGGTGGATTCCTTTTTGGCGCGGGCGGGAGCGGGCTCATTACGCCACGCTTTGGAATGTCGCCTACGCAGTCTGGTGCGAATACCCCTGCGCAGAGGAAGGGCCAGGATCTCACGCAGTCGAGCATTAATGCGGCGTTTCGGCATAAACAGATACATGATGCTACGAAGGCTGTTGGGCCGTGAGGATGATTTGTACTATACCCATTTCCCCCGTCATTCCCCTTCTTGTTGTTTTCGGGGTCTTTCTTTTTTTTTCTTGCTCGATACTCGATGCTTGACGCTCGATGTCTTCTCCCCACCCCACCCTTCCCGAGGATTCCCCCCCTCGCTTGTTCAGTTCTCGGATACATGCTTGATCTACTGTCTACCTCATGTTACTCTCATGCATAGTCTTTATTTTTTTTTTTGGATTTCTGATTCTATAGCTTACGACGACGACGTCACCCATACAAAGGACTTATCTGCCCGCTTATATCATTGAGATATTCTTTCTTGTAGTTTTTTTTTCATGACACACTCAAAAAACAAAAATGTATGTATATCAACATGTCTTGGCATGGAAAATGGATAATTGCTTTCTTGAGTAGGAAACTAGACTCGTGTTTTGGCGGTACCGAAGGATGGTGTGTAAATCTGGAAGCATGGAAAATCCTCAATTCGCGAAGTTCGACCATCGGTCGTTCCTCGTTCAATCTGCGATTTTGAGGGCTCCTTCTTTGCTTCCAGACTAGGCCATGCTAATCATTAACTGTGGGCAGCCAATTGCAATACCCCCTAATGCAAATATCTCTCGTACTGATGTGAGTCGCTTACTGGCCGCACGCCAAGACCATCCTGTAGGACTTCGAATTCCACTTCCACGTCCTCATCACTGCATCAGTGCTTATTTCCCGATTTTGACATTGTCCTGTTTTCTTTTTCTCAAACTACTTATCAGAATTTTCTCGGCGCTCTCTCATGCTTGAGAACCAGATGAAATGCTCTGAACCTTTCCCTGAGCTCGAATTTCTGTCACCTGTAATGACTCCGATCATGATGTCACTGCCAGCGCTTACGGCTCCCGGCCACCGTCTGACTTAGAGTTCGCTGATTCATGGCATATCCACGCGATATCTGATAGGCTGGTTTAAACATGCCTCAGGCTGTCCCAGGCCTTTCAAACAGACTACCATACACACGCCAAAATCCTGGGTGTCGGAAAGTTATCGTTGTACCAAAGTTGGCGATGTTAAACGTTGAGGTTAAGTGGCACCTGCGACCTGGGAGGCGTCCGATTTCTCGCGTGAGCTCATTGTCATAACAAGCGTTGGAACACTGTGCTTCTTGAATCGCATTCGTTTCTCAGAGGCACCTCCTGAGATATGACTCATCGCTTCTGTGTCACCCGCGGCTTCCTTTCCCTGTTCCTGTTCGAGATATGCAGCTGTACATTGATTCCTGGTCATACACATCATGATAAAGATGTTATCTGAGCTGATACGGTTTCTTATCTCTGTAGAGTGGGAGGCCCGCAGGCTTGGGGTATGCTCTTGGTGTAAGGTACGAGATACGTACTATTGAAGCTGTAACCAAAGCCTTCTTCGACATGAATGTTGTAATAACCAAGCAGCTGATGATGGTGCACTGACACGTCATTCTTCTAATCAATTGCATGAAGACATTTATTTCTCTCTCCACCTTCGACGGCTTCCTCTCCACGTTGAAAGCTGATCAGAATGCTAGAGAACTTTGATGGAGTTCAGGAACTTTCAGGCTGTTCTGTTGGCATTAGGACCCCAAAAGCCAGCATCTGCTGCGGAGCTTTCAAGTTTCCGTTTACAGGGTTCTGCTTTCAGGCGCTTCAAGTTAAGGGGTGACACTTTGACTGAGTGAACGCGTCGGCGGCAATTCGAAACTTTGCGATCAACACTTCTGAGCTATTCTTCTAGGAGAACTTCAGTAACAAACTGAGTTGGGTTGAAAAAAGCTGCCACAACTTGGAGCACAAAAAATGGCCACTCATGGTAAGCCCGTTCAATGGACGGGCCATGAGAGTATTCACGATAGAATTAGTGTGCGCAATAGCATACTACATCCGAGTATCATGGGAACATGTTCTAGCGATGGTGGCAACTGGGCGATGTGAGATCAAAGGAATAAGCCTTCTACAGCGAGCTGTTCCAAGTTCCAGAAGCAAATCGTCTTAGAAGTTACCCACCTGGAGCAATGTTAGTGAAGCCCACCTTGTGATTCAAATGGAGGACTCGAGTTTCAGAGCAAGAAATTTCTGCGATCACAAAGGATAATGTAGAACCCTCCGGGACACTCGTGCCGCAACCCAAGAGACGATATCATCGGCAGCAGCTAGCGGACGGATCACCGGGGAGAGAAACATGATGACTGGGATGACTTGATGGTCATATCACCATTAATGATTCGATCTCGATTAGTTCAGATCCAACTATCGCACTCCCGCCAGCCACGCTAATTAGATTGAATAGTAACTTGTCTGAAGCGCCTG
>JAGGAR010008038.1:17754-28925 GCA_017657315.1 Termitomyces sp. K1Ag
CTTTTCTTACGAATCGATGATTCAGAACCAGAACGTGTGAGTTCAAGTTCTTCGTATCGAGAAAACAAGTCGAGATTTCTGAATCGGTCGATTCGAAGAGTCGACGGTTCAAGTTTATACTAGTACCGATTTTGAATTCCTCTAAATTTTTGTGATTGACCTGAGTCTGAGTCATGATCGCTATAGCTAGTTTACTGATATCAGGTTTTGAAGGATGATATCATACAGGGAAGAAACTATGTCAAACGAGTTTAAGCATCGGAAGATCTAGCATGAGAGAGAGAAAGGACTCCGAGTCTCAGTCGTGGGCGACGGTGGCAGTAAGACCGTGACGGCGCCTTCTTTTCTTACGAATCGATTCAGAACCAGGAACCAGAATGTGTGGGTTCAAGTCCTTTTGCATCGAGAAAACAAGTCAGAATCGACGGTTCAAGCTCAAGTTTTGATTGATCATCTGAGTCTGAGTGACGAGTCATGGTCATTAGTTTACTGACATCAGCTGCAGGTTTTGAGGGATGATATCCAAGTCATACAAGGAAGAAACTATACGGTCAAACGAGTTAAAGTATCGGAAGATCTAGCATGAGAGAGAGAAAGGACTCCGAGTCCGAGTGGTGGGCGACGGTGGCAGTAAGACTGTGACGGCGCCTTCTTTTCTTACGAATCGATTCAGAACCAGGAACCAGAATGTGTGGAATCAAGTCCTTTTGCATCGGGAAAACAAGTCAGAATCGACGGTTCAAGCTCAAGTTTTGATTGATCATCTGAGTCTGAGTGACGAGTCATGGTCATTAGTTTACTGACATCAGCTGCAGGTTTTGAGGGATGATATCCAAGTCATACAAGGAAGAAACTATACGGTCAAACGAGTTAAAGTATCGGAAGATCTAGCATGAGAGAGAGAAAGGACTCCGAGTCCGAGTGGTGGGCGACGGTGGCAGTAAGACTGTGACGGCGCCTTCTTTTCTTACGAATCGATTCAGAACCAGGAACCAGAATGTGTGGAATCAAGTCCTTTTGCATCGGGAAAACAAGTCAGAATCGACGGTTCAGGCTCAAGTTTTGATTGATCGTCTGAGTCTGAGTGACGAGTCATGGTCATTAGTTTACTGACATCAGCTGCAGGTTTTGAGGGATGATATCCAAGTCATACAAGGAAGAAACTATACGGTCAAACGAGTTAAAGTATCGGAAGATCTAGCATGAGAGAGAGAAAGGACTCCGAGTCCGAGTGGTGGGCGACGGTGGCAGTAAGACCGTGACAGCGCCTTCTTGAATTGATTCAGAACCAGGAACCAGAATGTGTGTTCAAGTTCTTTTGCATCGAGGAAAAAAGGTTGGGAAACAAGTCGAGATTTCAAGTTTATCGACGGTTCAGGTTTGTAGCTAAGTATGTGCCGATTTTGAAAACCCCAAACCGGATGTTTGCGATTGTGAATCATGATCGTTAGTTTATTTAGTATTTACTGACATCACTGCAGCCTCAGGTTTTGAGGGATGATATCCGAGTGTGTGTAAGTATCGCGTTGTTAATCAACCACAGTACATACTATAGCGTTCCAGATCCAACATGGCACTGGAATATCGGGAAAAAAAAACGCTTGACCGCAGACCCAGACGAAAGTCATAGTTCCGGAGTCTGAAATATCAGCCGTGGCATGCCAGTCAGACAGCGAGGTATCTAAATCTGTCTTATCGTACGTACCATACGTACGCACGGCCATTGCATGCCGCGTACCTAGCCTATATTCGAACAGCGAAAGTGGCTCAGTTACAGATGGTCTAATACTACGAGGCTACAACCCGTCGTGGTCGTGATACCTACTAGTCACCACCATGACAAGCGGCGCCGACCGCGCAGTCACACCACTGCCAGTGGCATGATATGGATTCGAAATTCGAAATTCGAATTCCGGATTCAATTGCATTTGCATTTGAACGTTGCACCATATTTAGCGCCAACGTTAACGCCATCACGGTGGTTTTTATCTCAGGGTATTCTAAAATCTGAGGTGACGGCATTCGAATTCGAAGGAAGGAAGGAAGGAATGATATGTAGTGAGGCCTGAGGGGGCTCGGACCGAGGGCGATGGTGGTACTAGAGGCGTTTTGGTGATAGGCCTAGGCTGAGTGGACGTTTCGTTCCGAGTCCGAACTTGAAGGTGCTTGTTCCAGACAGAAGAGTTTGGTGTGGGACTAGGAGTGGGAGTAGGAGTGGTGGGGAGGCCTACTAGGCCTAACGCACCCTGGAGATGGTTGTGTGCGAAGTGAGCTCGAGTACGCTGAGGGTACTCTACATGAGGAGGGTGATGAGGGACGAGCCAGGGGCCTCAGGGACGGTTTGACGATCGATGACAGCTTCATTTTTATGAATTTTAGGCTCTTAAATTTTGTGATCGGATTCAGAATAAGACATCAGAAGACAGAAGGAGTATGTGGTACATGTACAGAACGAAGCGGCTTCGTACTCCTTCGGGGCTGTTCGAGTTATCAGACGCTGTCTGATTCAGTTCGAAGCAACGCGTACGTAGTACGTATACAACACACGTTTGTAATACATACAGGTAAGCGACTGGACTCGGACTCGGAGACGATCCCGCTGGTGCATTGGTCCCAGGTCCCGTGTTCCGCTGAGATGTGTGAAACCACAATTAAATTAGCTGTGGGTGAAGTCGACGCGGAGGACGGGATGGAACGCGGTGCCGCGGAAATTGATAGACGCTAGATCCATCCGCTGGGACCCCGGTTTTTTATAGAATTTTTTTTGCTGTACGCCATGTGGACGAGATAGTGGTTATCAGATCGGAGAATTCTCAGGAGATCTAATCGAGCAACTCCGACGTGTCAAGCTGACTCTGGGGCGAACCAACACTTCCGGGCAGATATTCTCAAAAGGTGGGTATGTTTTAAAGTGAGCGAGCAGCCGACTGAGAACGCAATGGCGGCCTTTGTTTACGCAGACTACTACGCCTCGAGCCCGCCGTACTACCCGGACATGTCCCCGCACGACATGCAGCCCCCGCCGCCCCCCGAGCCCGCCATCCCCATCGACCCCGCGCTCACCCTCTACCCGCCCTACTACTCCCACTTCCAGCCCCAGCCCCACCATCTGCCCCAGCACCTCGCTCTCCCCGCCTACTCGTCCCCCTCCTCCGCCGGCTCAGACACCCTCGGCACGCCCCCCACAGAGCACATCTACCCCTCGCCTCCCACCTTCAACCCCGCAAAGCGCCCCGCGTCCGTCGTCTCCAACCCCACCGACCACCGCAAAAGGTCCCGCAGGGACGACGACGACGATCCACACAGCCCCGTCGCAGACAAGGAGGACCCCAAGCCCAAGCCCACCAGGGGCTCGCGGTGGGTCCAATTTTTTACGTCGCTTACGAAAATTAACGTTGACTCATTGTAGCGCCTGCACCGTCTGCCGCCGTCTCAAAATGAAATGCGTAGGCGCAGAACAAGGCGGTCCATGCAAACGCTGCGCAGCAGGAAACCACGAATGCATATTCGAAGAATCAAACCGCGGCAAACGATCCTCCAAGTGCGCACCATCTACCCCATAATCAATTTCCCCAGACTCATTTATTAATTATTTTTTATTACCCTTTTTCCCCATAAGGAAACACGAGCTCCTCACGCGCTCTCTGCGCAAGATGGAGAGGGCACTCGACACCGTCCTGCGCTCCGTCAGCTCAGTAGGCAACCCCGCAATCGTATCAGCCATGGTATCCCGCTCGCCGTCGCCCACAGCCCAAGCAGCCGGCACCTCTGCGCTCCTCGCGTCCTCGCCCTCGCCTCCACCGCAATCAACAACGTCCTCTTATCAGCAAACACAATCGCAGCAGGAACCCGGGAGTCCAAAGTTGCATTCGCTCCCGGATAATGCGCTTAACCCGCTTGGACTCCTCGCGGAAGCTAGCCTTGCGAATCGGCGAGCGCAGAATCCAAAGAAGAATCCGTTGCAGGTGAGGGGTGGGGGTGGTGATGATCCGGAGGGCGAGAGACCACAGATGGGCGTGGCGAGTGATAATTATTTCAAACCTGGTGTGTTTCTTGCCTTTTTGCTGAGGAGGAGTACTGAGTTTTGGAATCGAGGCCCGATGACGATCTTACCCCTGAGAAGGCTCTACATCGAACGACAGATTCAGCCTGAGATGTTGAGTTTTGTGAGCACAGAGGATGTTGTTGCTTTATTCAATATGTACGTCCCCCATCCATCATCACATTCTTTTGCTCATCCCTCTTTAGATTCTTTGACCACATCGCCGTGCGTCGCGTTGTACCTCTCTCTTACGATTACTCTAACCCTACCGCACCCACAGATGCACTGCAACCTCCTCGACCGCTCATTCCACACCCCCTCCCTCGTCTGCTCGCGTTCCCCCTTCCTCCTAACAACCAGTACGTCCTTCCCTCTTATCATCATGACCACCCCTCACCCCCCCCCCCGTCTGCTCAATCGCCGCAAAATACTACCTCCCCAAGCCCGATCTGCACCCGCGCCTCACAGAGCTCGCGAAAAAAATGGCATTCAGCGTCCCGGCGCAGGGGTACAAGTCTCTCGAGATCGTACAGGCGTATTTGTTGTTGGTCCTCTGGGGATGTGGGGCTGTGGAGAGGTATGAGCAGGATAAGACGTGGTTGTTGCTTGGGATGGGGATTAGGTGGGTTGTGGGTTCTTTGTCCTTCTTTTCGTCTTCCGTCCTCTTCTCTTTGGACTGGGTTTTCTTTGATTTCGGTCTCCTACCCCCGTACGACGACACACTAACCACCCCCCAACACACAGAATGGCAACAGACCTAAACCTCCACCGCAAAACGACAATGACGAGCATCGACACGGAAGAAGGACGCGCAAGGGATCTGGAGGTGCATAATAGAGAGAGAACGTGGATTTTGTGTTTTTGTCTCGATAGGAGCTTTAGTGCGCAGATGGGGAAGCCGCATTCGATTAAGGAGGAGTGAGTGGGTTTTTTTGCTCTCCTTCTTTGCTCTCCTTCTTTCCTTTCTCTCTTTCGTGTCTTTCGTGTCTTTCCTCGTTCTCTTTCGTTTTTGCGAGACCCCCCTTCCGACTCGGACTGGGAATCCTGGAATTCTATTTCGGGGAAACCCCAACGACGTATGCATACGAGTACTAAACTGACATATTCTCTCATCCAACAGTGCGATCATCCGGAACGCAAGCAAATGGTGCTTTTCACCCATCGCTGCGTCTTCAGACTCGTCGTTATGTGCTTATGCCGTAAGTCGATCGTTCTTCTCCTTCTTTTTCCTTTTTTTCTTTTTTTTCCCAGTCGGCTCCCTTCCTTTCCCTTTCCCTTTCCCTTTCCCTTGGTTCGGGCTCGGGTTTGGGGCTCCGAGTTCGAATCTGAATTCGAATTCGAGTTTCTGGTTGGTTGTTTCTTGTTTGGGGAAATAGACTCGTCGGGGGTGTCTTTATCTCACCCACCCACGCGACCCACGCGGTTGGTTGATGGTTCAGTCTATTTGGTCTTTCCTTGTATATCCTCCTCTATCCCACCTGTGTTACTTCCCACCCCCTATTGCTTTGCTCGTATTCACCTTATTCTTATTTCTTCCCCTCATTTTTTCTTCCTTTCTATGTTTGAAATTTGTTCCACGTGGGAAGTACCCCCCCTCTTTCTTTCTTTCTTCCTCTCTCTTGCGTTCTTGCTTTCTTTCACACATCTAAATATATGATGACGTAACGCTAATGCTAATGCGCCCCCCCTCCCCAGGAACTGCAACGCGTGCTTTCGCGGTGTCTTGACTTTTTGTATTCGGGGATGGACACGCCGTCGGGGCTCCAGATTCATTCTGATTATATGCTTATCATCAAGAGTTTTGAGGCACAACTGCTCACGTGGAAGGATACCTGGATTGTGCAGAGGGATTGGACTGGTGTGTATCCCCCCCCCCCCCTACGCCTTTTTTGTTTGAGCCGACTGTAATGAAAATACAACATCAACAGGCATGGAATCCACAGTGTCCGAGTACAAGAAGCTCATAGCGCAGTTCTATTACAACTATTCTGTCCTCGTTATCAACTCCTTTGGGCTCCAGAACGCGTTGGAGAGGTCCCCGATTGATCTAGGGCACTTTTTCGCGCAGTGTCATTCGTCCGCGATGGCGTGTGCGCTGCTTGTGCGTGATCATCTGGGCCCGTATATGAAGTATGCGCCCGATACTCATTGCGTGATGATTTCGTATGGGCTTTTGACTTTGCTCAAGGTTCGTTCTTCGTGTTGTCTTTGTGGCATAGTCCGCTTAAATGTTGATGTAGCTCGTCCGCCCGGAATTCCACCCTTACCTGGATGACGAACAGCGCACGCTCTCGCTCGTCGCGGACGTCGCTGACACGCTAGAGAACTGCGCTGCTAACCCCCAACATACCCCTGCGCTGTACGCGCACTTCCTCCGTGCTCTCATCAACCACAAGGTCAGCGCCAACGCCACCGAAAACGGTATGAGCGTCGACGCGCAGAACCTCGATCCTCAGGCGTTCCAGGCCCAACAACAACAAGACACCGCTGCTACTCCCGCCGACCCCGCCGCCGCCGCCGCCGGCGGCACGACGAGTCCTACCACTGCCAACGCCGTTGCGAACGCTATATATAGTGTGTTTGGCTCGGAGCCCGGGTACAACCTCAATCCGTTTGGGTTTGAGAGCGAGATGGGCCCTGTGGCGGATATGTCGACGTTCCCCCCTACGATGGCGCCCAACCCGCCGGAAGATAGTATGACTTCGTTGACGATGGATAATATACTGGGTAGTGGGTTCTGGGATAGCATGATTGTGCCTGGTGCGTCTCTCTCTTCCCCTTTCAACCTTCTAGTGCTTATGTATAAACGTGTGGTGTAGGGTACAACAGCATGGACGGCCTCACTGGTGGATTCCTTTTTGGCGCGGGCGGGAGCGGGCTCATTACGCCACGCTTTGGAATGTCGCCTACGCAGTCTGGTGCGAATACCCCTGCGCAGAGGAAGGGCCAGGATCTCACGCAGTCGAGCATTAATGCGGCGTTTCGGCATAAACAGATACATGATGCTACGAAGGCTGTTGGGCCGTGAGGATGATTTGTACTATACCCATTTCCCCCGTCATTCCCCTTCTTGTTGTTTTCGGGGTCTTTCTTTTTTTTTCTTGCTCGATACTCGATGCTTGACGCTCGATGTCTTCTCCCCACCCCACCCTTCCCGAGGATTCCCCCCCTCGCTTGTTCAGTTCTCGGATACATGCTTGATCTACTGTCTACCTCATGTTACTCTCATGCATAGTCTTTATTTTTTTTTTTGGATTTCTGATTCTATAGCTTACGACGACGACGTCACCCATACAAAGGACTTATCTGCCCGCTTATATCATTGAGATATTCTTTCTTGTAGTTTTTTTTTCATGACACACTCAAAAAACAAAAATGTATGTATATCAACATGTCTTGGCATGGAAAATGGATAATTGCTTTCTTGAGTAGGAAACTAGACTCGTGTTTTGGCGGTACCGAAGGATGGTGTGTAAATCTGGAAGCATGGAAAATCCTCAATTCGCGAAGTTCGACCATCGGTCGTTCCTCGTTCAATCTGCGATTTTGAGGGCTCCTTCTTTGCTTCCAGACTAGGCCATGCTAATCATTAACTGTGGGCAGCCAATTGCAATACCCCCTAATGCAAATATCTCTCGTACTGATGTGAGTCGCTTACTGGCCGCACGCCAAGACCATCCTGTAGGACTTCGAATTCCACTTCCACGTCCTCATCACTGCATCAGTGCTTATTTCCCGATTTTGACATTGTCCTGTTTTCTTTTTCTCAAACTACTTATCAGAATTTTCTCGGCGCTCTCTCATGCTTGAGAACCAGATGAAATGCTCTGAACCTTTCCCTGAGCTCGAATTTCTGTCACCTGTAATGACTCCGATCATGATGTCACTGCCAGCGCTTACGGCTCCCGGCCACCGTCTGACTTAGAGTTCGCTGATTCATGGCATATCCACGCGATATCTGATAGGCTGGTTTAAACATGCCTCAGGCTGTCCCAGGCCTTTCAAACAGACTACCATACACACGCCAAAATCCTGGGTGTCGGAAAGTTATCGTTGTACCAAAGTTGGCGATGTTAAACGTTGAGGTTAAGTGGCACCTGCGACCTGGGAGGCGTCCGATTTCTCGCGTGAGCTCATTGTCATAACAAGCGTTGGAACACTGTGCTTCTTGAATCGCATTCGTTTCTCAGAGGCACCTCCTGAGATATGACTCATCGCTTCTGTGTCACCCGCGGCTTCCTTTCCCTGTTCCTGTTCGAGATATGCAGCTGTACATTGATTCCTGGTCATACACATCATGATAAAGATGTTATCTGAGCTGATACGGTTTCTTATCTCTGTAGAGTGGGAGGCCCGCAGGCTTGGGGTATGCTCTTGGTGTAAGGTACGAGATACGTACTATTGAAGCTGTAACCAAAGCCTTCTTCGACATGAATGTTGTAATAACCAAGCAGCTGATGATGGTGCACTGACACGTCATTCTTCTAATCAATTGCATGAAGACATTTATTTCTCTCTCCACCTTCGACGGCTTCCTCTCCACGTTGAAAGCTGATCAGAATGCTAGAGAACTTTGATGGAGTTCAGGAACTTTCAGGCTGTTCTGTTGGCATTAGGACCCCAAAAGCCAGCATCTGCTGCGGAGCTTTCAAGTTTCCGTTTACAGGGTTCTGCTTTCAGGCGCTTCAAGTTAAGGGGTGACACTTTGACTGAGTGAACGCGTCGGCGGCAATTCGAAACTTTGCGATCAACACTTCTGAGCTATTCTTCTAGGAGAACTTCAGTAACAAACTGAGTTGGGTTGAAAAAAGCTGCCACAACTTGGAGCACAAAAAATGGCCACTCATGGTAAGCCCGTTCAATGGACGGGCCATGAGAGTATTCACGATAGAATTAGTGTGCGCAATAGCATACTACATCCGAGTATCATGGGAACATGTTCTAGCGATGGTGGCAACTGGGCGATGTGAGATCAAAGGAATAAGCCTTCTACAGCGAGCTGTTCCAAGTTCCAGAAGCAAATCGTCTTAGAAGTTACCCACCTGGAGCAATGTTAGTGAAGCCCACCTTGTGATTCAAATGGAGGACTCGAGTTTCAGAGCAAGAAATTTCTGCGATCACAAAGGATAATGTAGAACCCTCCGGGACACTCGTGCCGCAACCCAAGAGACGATATCATCGGCAGCAGCTAGCGGACGGATCACCGGGGAGAGAAACATGATGACTGGGATGACTTGATGGTCATATCACCATTAATGATTCGATCTCGATTAGTTCAGATCCAACTATCGCACTCCCGCCAGCCACGCTAATTAGATTGAATAGTAACTTGTCTGAAGCGCCTGCTAGATAAGGATGATGTCGTGTCCACGCTTCCTCCTGTTCCAGGGAGATGAGATATTAGACAGCATGATGTTAAGGCTTAGCTCACCGCACTATGAAAGTGTCACCTTTGGAAAGTGAGAGTAATTCTATTGTGGCGGGACCAAAGAACTGCGACTCTATGGAGTGTTTATGTGAATGCCAGTGCATGCTATGTAAGAAGGTCCAAGCTTGCCAGAGTTCAAGTTGCCGTCGATACAGATACTTGGACAAGTACATGACTTGGGTTGGAAGAAGTCCGATTGAGCTGGACCTCCAGATGCCTAAAACTTAGTCGTCGTCCTATCATGAGCAATGTTCGAGATCTAGTCTCTTCTCCAAACGTGTTGACCTCGTTGCTAAATAAGATGAAGAAGAGTAAAACGAATGTCTACGATGCATATGCATACCAATTAGTCGTTGCACATCGCCAACAGAGCAGCATTCCAGTGGAACATCAGTTGAATTGGACTCATCAGCCTACCACAAGGGATTCAAAACAAAATCATTTGATGTACCATAGCAGACCGAGTCTCTCCTAGACAGACAAACACAGCGAAGACATCTCCGCGCAGACGTTCAACCGAGTCCTCAAATGAGCGAATATTTACCATCCTGGCGCACGCAATGTCGGCGTATATTCTTTCAACTTTTCTCACCAAATGATGATATAGTTGCGCGGCTAGAACGATAACGACCAGTTTGTCCGACGAGGTTAGGAGTTGTGACCGTCCTGTAAGTGGACAATCGTCGTAAGATCGTATAGACCTTACAAGAATCTTGCTTATCGTCCACTTTCCTTCTGCTTCATCGACGACCACATTGTTTGGACTGGGAATAGGTCGTAGTAAGTACAAAACCTGGAGCAAACCGATTGCGGTAGTTTTAAGAGTCACATTCGTGTCTGTCTCCGATGTAAAAGGCAATGGCATGAGAAACACAGAACAAGCCATGCATCATCAGGGCTTGCAAGGTAACAGGGTCATTTCCTCCGAATTAATGTGTTACCAATGTGTCGAAAAGTCAAGACTAGTCAAGACTGCGAGCACGGATCGGCATTTTGTTAGGCCGAATGATCCGAGAGTTTATGAGGCGGCCGCCAGAGACCGCCTCGTTAAAAACGATGTGGGCATATTTTACGCGAATTTCCACCTCTCGTTCTCTATATCCTAGAGCTGATGAATACCCTTCAATTCGCTTTCCTAGCCGCGTTCACTGGAGGTACGTTATTCTGCATTCTGTGGTTTACCATCCTTCAACTTACTCACGTACACTTACACTTAGCTGCCGTGGCACAAACTTCTCTGTACATCCCTGGCTTCGATCCTCAGCCCATCAGCGCGGATATCTTGGGAGTTGATGCACAAGGTCGTACAACATGGGCTTTACACCAAGGAGCCCTCACTGGGACATTTGATGACGCCTCCTTTCCCGGCACTGGTACGTGACATCGTGATTTTTTTTTTGCAAGAAAAATGGCTGAAGTCTTTTAAAATCTAAAGCTACCCTGGTAGAAGGTGCTAACGACGTTTCCCTTACCTATGTTGATCCGTCCGGTTTGTTCACCATGGGCACTGAATGTTCTCTGTCGGACGGTCTCGCCATTTGTTCTGCAACCGTTAGTGGAGAGCCTGTAACGGAAACAGACACTGCCAATTTCATCACTGTCCAAGCTGGCACGACTGCTGCTCTTAGCTCACCTACAGTGACCATCCCTACGGCAAACCCCACCAGCATCTCATCTAAACCTTCCTCTCAGACTGGGATC
>JAGGAR010008038.1:29368-42599 GCA_017657315.1 Termitomyces sp. K1Ag
AAAGTAGATCAGAAAACCTTGTGAGTGATACTACCGACAACTTGATGATGAATTTCCAATTCACTCCTAGGTTCTCTTTATCTTGGCGCGAATGTCAAATGGCAACCCGTATTTGTCAATTGTGGATGCAAGACTTATGTGTGAAATGCGTCTATCCAACTCTCCGACATTTGACCGTCGCCATGAACTTCTGTCTGTATGGATCTGATCATCTGTGTAGACACTATGACTCAACACTCCCCTGAAACATCAACAGCACGATGGCGGTCATGCAGAAGGCTGATTCGTGGCGGTGATCGAGCCTTAAAGGCTCATGAGATTTGCTTTCTGTCTCCTCCCCTCCCTCGTGTATAGACCATGGCTGTGAACCAAACGATAGACGACACTTTCGGCAATCCAGTGACTGGAGTAAAGCCAGTATATTCTCCAAAATTTTTTGTCTGGGGAGACGCGACATGCACTTTGTGTCTCATAAAACCCGACTTACAAGAAGCTTACCTTGAAACATGGACAGCGGGGACGTATACGCCTGAATTCGGGCCAATATCAGTGGAGTTTTCATTCCAAGGTAAGTTACAGAGGTATGTTTCCAGCTCCCCTACCAACCTATGACTATACGTCATCCAGGGACTGCCATTTATGTCTTCTTCATACTCGCCAATACCGTCATGATACTACCCGGTGTTCAAGTTACCGCCGAGACTGCATGCGATTTCAATCTGGATGGTGTCCATGTAGGCTCATTCAGTCACCGTCCATCTGAAAATGGCACCTTGGAATATAATGCCCTTGCTTACTCAAAAACTGGTCTACAAAATAGCGAGCACAAGTTCGTTATTTCTACTTCAGGAATAACTGATCGCCACATCCACGTTAGTTTTGATTACGCTGTGTTCACGTACGTCAGGTCCTTTGTTCGGAAAGCCTGCTTAACTCTGAGAATTAGGACTGAGGATATGGCGACTATGTACCATCTTCCTCTCTTATCTCTCAGCCGTCGAGTTCCCTTGGACCCGTTTCTATGCCCTCAAGCCTTTCCCCTACCCCCCACTCCCGACAATTTATCAAGTTCTAAAAATATAGGGGCGATAGCTGGTGTTTGTTCTCGGCAGCATAATTACCCTCCTGCTTCTTGTCGATCATCCAGAAGTGACTCCCTTTACTCTGTTGCGTCCAGACTGGATAAAGCGCCGAGGAGAAGACCCTCACCTGCCTGCTTTTGCTCAAATCGACTGGATTGCCAAACAAAGCGAAAAAAGGTTTAGATTAATAATCATATTACTCAACGACACATGCAGGCACTGACTAGGGATTCATCTAGTGCGCAAAAGGTCTTCTAAGATAAATACAATTTTACTGTGTGACATTGTCTGACTTTGATTCACGCAGCACGTCCTCAGAGATTGGGTATGCCGGTCCTCATATGTGCGAAGGGATACGTGGGGCTTAGATTGAGAAATCAAGATGAGAGTGTGTATGAGCTGAAAGCTTGGGCGAGGTTGTTGTCAGGTCTGGTGCACCTCGCGAAGGTGTCGATGGGGATGGCATGTTCATATTCTTCCTGCTCTGACGTGCTAGATTTTGAACACTAATTCATTCGTGCGTGTAGTTGAAACAGGCAAAGGCAAGATACGTGAGATCGATCGCGTTGTGTACCCCAGCCCCATTCTTTTATGTCAGACAGACGCCAAAATCTCAATCTGATGCGTCAGTGTTGGTTGTGGGCGGAAGCAGTACCCTCGCTCCTCCGGTTCGTTCCAGAGACGAGTCAAGAACATGAGGCGAACCCACAGCTACCACCCAACCCTCATCTCGTCCCAGATCCAAATTGACTCCCAACCCTGAACCGATGCCCTCAATCTACCAAGTCACGTCTTTTAAGTCAGCTCGACGAGTCTAAACATAAACTGAAATCACTATCTCACCCTCGTCAGCGCAAGCCCGAACTACATCTTCACTCAGACTTCCTGGGTGTGCTGCCTCGAATAACCCCCCCTGGTGGACATGAATAGTTGTTCGCTCTCTTGGATTGGATGAAACAGGCTTAAATATTTCTATTTGATCCCAATCCGATGTCTTCTTTCAATCTGTCCTTCGCACTCATTGCATCATCCGAAAGCGCCGAGGCGAAAGACATCCACTTGCCTGCCCTTGCTCAGACCAATTGGATTGCCAACAAAATGACAACAAGGTTCAGATTAATAATCGCTGAACAGAAAATCATCTAGTGCGCAAAAGGTCCTCTAAATAAATACAATTTTACTGTATGACATTGCCTGACTTCGATTCAGGCAGGACGTCCTCAGAGATTGGGTATACCGGTCCTCATATGTGCGAAGGGATACTTTGCTTGCATTCGGGCCTTTTCCCCCGGCCTCATGGGACAATGCACTTTCCATCTTGGAACAGACTGAATACCCCCCATGGTCAACCACCGCCGGCACTTCCAGATGTTGAACGCTGGGTCCGAAATCGAGAGAGTAACTTCCGTGAGTGCGGGAAAGCGAATCAGAGGCTGGGGTGAATACAAAGGTCTGATGTCGACTGTCGACGTGATAGTCAAGGACCTCAGAGCAGCCATTTCGATGGTCTGTACCGAGTTAGGAACGGGTGGGAGTGACACTCGCACCTCTCCCGGGTCGACATTTCTGATGGTCCAGAAAGATACACTTCTGAGGGTTTGTCTTCCCCAATACAAAAGTGTTTTGCAGTCGTCCATGGATAGATCACTATGAATTATGAGGTTGGTAAGGGTTGAGAACCCCGGTTGATTTTGGAAGAACATCGGGAGTTGTTCCCTATTGCCCGTCCACTCAAGGATCCTCAGGCCGAGCGGAAGGAGGACCTCTGTCGTAGCGGCAAGAATACTAGTGCCGTCAGTCACCTCGTGCAAGGGATCGGACGGAAGTTGTATGATGAGTTTGCTGCAACGCCGACCGTCACCCAGGGCCTTCCAAAAAGAATGCAACTGCTGGGCCAACAAGCACAGGTTTTGAGTTGACCAGTTGACTCTCCTGGGTATGATTGCTTTGACAGGGAATGGGTCCGTATTATTGGGAAATCCTCCGAGTCTGAGATTGTCCAGTATCGCGTTCCTGTCCTCCGTAATATTGTCGAAAATTGTCATATATTTACACTGGACAACTCGCAGTTCGAAATTGGGCTCATCAAGATGGTTATGTTCCTGAGTCAATTGTACCGTCGTGGTGGGATTGAATTTGAGGCTAGGCAGTTTGTTTTTGCGGAGGGACAAGAGTC
Source organism: Termitomyces sp. K1Ag (assembly GCA_017657315.1). Taxonomy (NCBI): domain Eukaryota; kingdom Fungi; phylum Basidiomycota; class Agaricomycetes; order Agaricales; family Lyophyllaceae; genus Termitomyces; species Termitomyces sp. K1Ag. Next base: position 32,627 of record JAGGAR010008038.1, read on the forward strand.
GGTCATCTACATTATCATCAGGTTCCTGGTCAGCTGAAGAATGTGTAGTAACCGCGATGGATTGAGAAGTTGGTCCTCTCGAAGAAGAGGAGTATGTCGTATGATAGAACCAGATGGCGGCTGCAAGAAAGACTAGCGCTGCAGAAAGCACAGCTACAGACTCGGAGCCTGAGGCTTTGGCCATGAAGTTTCGACTGGAATCCGTACAAGCGTCCATCGCAATTCTACCTCAATTGATCATGAGAAGCTTTTGCGCCAGGATTGCCGTAAGATACATACGTTGTTTGGAAAGTATCTTCGGGGCCAGTGACCGGATTCGAAAATTGCGAGCGATTGTTGCTATAAATTCAAGTTTTGGCTTCGAACCACTGATGATTAAACAGAACGCCAATCTTTTGTGATTAAAATAATTAAAACCGGTAGGTCCCAAGACAATACCGCAGCCGTCACGGTGACGATAGAAGATAGACAAAGCCTACTGCTGTGTACTGACAAAAGCCAGACGCGCATAAAGCGTCCAAAGTTTCGACCCCAAAACAAAAGAAGGAATAAAGACGCCATAGTGTGCACGAAGAGGTGAATAGTGCGCATTGCGCAAGTAAGTACTAACGATAAAATTCATTAAACCGCCGGGTGTCGGACTAACACAAATTTTGCTACAACTATAATATTAATAAACCGTCAATCCCAGTCTTTCGTGCTTAATAAAATCAATCGAAGTCTGTGGGTCCCAATACAATAGCGAGAACAGGGTGGTAAGTATGCCATGATCCGTAAGATCTGTCGGTGCGTTTCCGGCAACTTGAATATAACAAGCGTGCAGTCCCAACACTGCCTTCAAAAGTAGGAGCAATCGTGTGTATGTCACAGGTCAGACTTGTGAACGCCTAAAGAGATAGAAAAAGTGTGTCGAAAGGTGAAACAGTGCATATGGAAATGAGACAAACTGGAATCATCATCAACGAAGATAGCATGTACACACAGGTGCCACTTCGGCCAGCAATAATAAAAATTAATCACTCGAAGTCGATCGCCAAAGGGATAATAAAATTGCAAAACAATGATTGATTGATCGTGTACTACCAAGATTCGGGTTTTGGCTTGCTCAAGCCATTTGGTGCGACGGTCGTTAATTCATAAGGTTTAGATGTCCGCGGACTGTAAGTATAGTAGAGTATTGATTGAGCATTCAAAAACCCAGATACCACTCAGGAAATGCCCACAAGTGATCACGAAACGTAATCTCGGTTGTTGGGGAACATCGGCTGCGAATCCTATTCTGGTCTTCAGTCGATAGGTCAGCAAACAGTTCAACTTGTTTGAGGTTTTGCCAGTCGAAATTTTCAACGTCCTGGATGACTAATTGGCAGGTTGGATACCAAAGTTTCAATCTAAGAGTGCAGAGAGACGGAAACTCGAACTGCGCAAGAAGAGAACTAATGTCTTCGCGAGACGCCAAAACGAGTTCCTCCAGACAAGGCCGAAAATTTGTAGAAGATTCTAGGTGGGGAAAGGCTGAGTCAACGAAAGATATCGGTCGAATCGTTTGAATGGTGAGAGATTTGAGTTGTGTGCCATGATAAAGGATATGGGAGCAATCGTGCAGGGATATGTCGCAGGTCAGGGTGAGCATCTGAAGAGATTGTAAAAGCGGAAGGGTAAAAGGGAGCCACGAGTCCACCAGTTGCGCTGAGTGGCCGCTCCATGTCAGACGTCGCAAGGTCCCGTGTGTGCCAAGCGGAAGTACGCGCACAGCGGAACAATCATAGAAAATCTCTAAGTCTGGAAGACTAAGAGTCAGTTCAGTCCAGTAGGAAAAATCCAAGATCTCGGTCCCAAGGATGGTAAGGCACCGCCACAATTCAATAAATCCCTCCGGTGGGTGCCATCGTCCTACAGCCAATCTACCTTCAACGTGGGCAGGCTGCGAAGGAATGAGCCAAGGTTGAACAAAGTCTCGGAACAGATGTTCGGGATCGTGTCCCATTCTTTCATTTTCGAGGCCGATAAATACACTATGGGCTCCTGCGTCAAGAACGAAGGACCGTTTAGACAGTGGGGTGTTGTTGGGCATCGGCCTGTCTTGACTACGTTCGGAATCATTGTCATGCGAGTAAAAACTAGAAACGGAGCTGAGAAACAGGTGCAATGTATCAAAAAACCGACGTTACCTACAGGCTGGTGATTCCCGAAAGTGCATTTGATGTAAGGTGCAGAAGACTTGAATTATTTGGCGCCATCTACGTTCAATTAGAAAGGAAACCACGAAAGCAAAACGAACATACATATATCAGTGGAGAGGTGTTGCAATGTACGAGTGAGCACATTCATAAAGAACACCAATACAAGGCGATCTATTTTCGGACAACACATCGGGGTTGTCAAGTCAATTAATCTAACAACACGCACCATCCTGGCGAGTTAGTGAGTAAAGAGTCCAATCATAAGATTTTCCTTTCGTTGTTAGGCAAATCATCGCTCTTGGACAACGCTCGGAAATCGTCAGCAGGGTTGCAGCAGGGACATACCTACATGCAGATATTGACCAAGTACCAAAACTATTCAGATTATTTAAGAAGCAGTCGACGGTCTATAGACTCTGGCGTGATCGTCGACTCCTAGAAGACGCTCAACGTTCAACGTTCAACTGTTGAGTCTGTTCAAGTTGGTACCAGCCTGAGTGACTCGGAGGAGGAGGAGTTTATTATACTGACGTGGTCCCCAATTGGAACAATCAGTTGATATCGGAAGTGGCAAATTATGTAAGTACTAGTACTCGGCGGCCACCCAATGTACTTCTTCCTAGCTTCATCGAGCCACTCATGATATCTCTGCCCCCTACGTACTCATTCGGCGTTCGACCGTTTCCTATGCCTGCGTTGTTGTGAAGCAGCTCAGGGAGGCGTCTAGCAGGCTCGACGCCGACCGCGGAGTGGATTCAGATCGACTGTAATCAGTCTATAGACATAGTTATCAGACTTCGTCGATTGTTCATTCACTGTTTTTTATGGGCACGATTTTGGTGATGCATATCACTTCAACCACGACGTCCGCTAAGTCAACTCATGACATCCCTGTCCTTGTCCTCGCGTCCAGTGATGCGAAGGGGACGATCCATTCACGCAAATTTGTAGCACGACCTTTTCATTACCACGTATGTTTCCACTTGTGATCGCGTTTTCCTCCCCTACACCTGGCTGACATGTCTGTAATTCAACCAGGACCTTGTCGTCACAGCGTGTAGAATCTTTTGTTACAAAAACGACACGACGCTGGTATTTGGCACGTCGCAACGCCGACCGTCACACAGAGCCTTCCAAAAAGAATGCAACTGCTGGGCCAACAAGCATAGGTTTTGAGTTGACCAGTTGACTCTCCTGGGTATGATTGCTTTGACAGGGAATGGGTCCGCATTGTTGGGAAGCCCTCCGAGTCCGAGTCTGAGACCGTCCAATATCGCGCTCCTGCGCGCCGTGGTATTGTCGAAAATTGGGACTACCACCCAGAAGGGATCCTGATTGATGACGCAACCCTCTAATCACCAGGACACCGAACATTTAAGACCAGCTAGCTATTCGGGACAGCGACCTGACCATATGTAATGAGGGGACTTCAATTCAATCATGAAAAAGAACTCCTCTGGAGAAGTTATGATGATCACTGTTGCTCTAGTCCTTTAACTACTTTACAGAAAACTGCGACATCGCTTCAGGCTGACTGCAAAGTATGTAGTAAGAATACGGATGCAATTTTACGTTAATTCTTGTCATCTTATCTGAGATAAAGATAGAGTTAGTCGCTATCAAGCATCTTTGTATCGGTGTATGCCTTAAAGTTGAACTGCATCGCCGCCCTTGAGTTAGTTCTCCTATGCCTTTCCTGCTTGTCCTACGATTACTACGGATGTTTCGATTGTGCTCGAACAGGAGTATTGAATTGGGCGTCTTTTCCGCCTTGTTCACACTTTCATTTGGACCAGCGATAGCCATCTTGATTTAGACTTGATGATTTCAGACAGAGTGCGTCGCAACAGTGGCCATATGGATTTCCACTCCGTCGAAAGCTGTTTGAACACGTCTGTGCCACTGACGATTACTTGCACAGTTTGATCCGAAATCTTTCGGACGTAAGTAAATGTATTTCCCCAAGTTTCTCGAGCGACAGCGTGTCAATCTACGAGTAATATTGGGGAGCATTTTCCCAGCTGAGTCGCCTCATTGCCCACAACGAGTCGATTTTAGACGTGCCGTGATGGCCTTTTCATTTGTTATGGACCCTGTCTTTTCATATACTGGTTCTATGTCAATGAATCTTCTAGAATACGAGTACTGTGTAGTAATGCGTGACGCGCATGCGGTATTGTCACTTCAATCACTTAATTTCACGACAGGGTCCGAGAGTTCTCTATGAGTGTACTCCGAGTCCTTCGTGATTTGCAAGAAACAAGTCAAACCTGTTTAAAATCTTGAAATTAATCTACAAAACTACGAATGATATTACTCCAGTAACTTACGGCTCCTGTTGTTTTGATCTCAAATCGTTGGCGTGGCCAGATGAGTAGCGATCAGGCTCCTCTCTTGATAACATTCGTCCAATACTGGACCATCAGTCATCCGAGGCTTAAACGTTTAAACGATCAAGTCGAATTTCTACACCTCTGCCAAATCACCATCTATGTCTTTGTGCCGGAGCTTGTTCATGCATCATGGTTGAACATCTCTCTGAGCACTGAGATGTACTAGTACAGCAATTGCCAAGTTCTAGTACCCGTCTAAACGGTTGATATATATATACAAGTCCCACGACTCGGGTTTGGCAATGGTAAACTCCGAATACGTGAGCCTGACCTCGAGGTGAACACGTTCTGATCTTATCCATACTTGTTGATAATCTTGTCTGGATCCTTGGATTCCCCCGGTAATATGCTAAGAGAACGTTCACGAGCCCTTCCTTTTAAGCCTATAAAACCTTTGTGCTCCCAGGACCTGCGAAGCTCCCTTTGACCTCCTGCCTTCTCCCCCGGGGCCTTGGCTGCCACTTTACCTACCTCCTCAGCATACTCTGGCTTTCTCTCGACCACAACAATCATTCATCTTGCCTTGGTCGGAATCAAAATGACAGAGTACACTACCTCCTCGCAGGCAGTTCGGGAGTATATGACTTCTCATGAAAGGACAGCCTACTGGGTTGAGACGAACGGAGACACAGGATTTCTATCTCCCTCTGCACCACCTTCCGTTTTGGACGGATGGGTGCCGTCATCTCCCCTGTCGGACGCAGAGAGCTCGCATTCTGAGCCACCGCATATGGTCTTGCGCTACGGTAATGGAGTTGAGGTACCGATCCCAAATAGTGCGAGCTCAGGCTCAGGCTCTCAGTCAACCAGGTCAAGACACAGACGGAGGGATAGTAGATCGCGCTCACCAACCTCTCCGATTCCTCCGAGATCGTCGAGCTCCCGACACCGTGCAATGTCAGGGCCTCATCTTAGCTCTCCGCTGGCACACTCTGGCCCATACGGAATGTCGAATCAAGCGCCGCCGGCTCCTGAGGAGATCAGAGTTTTACCTTCGGCCGACCCACAACCCTCTTCATCCAATCTAAACCAACCCCGTTCTAAGTCCCTCCCCAGATCAGTTGAACATCCGATTCGGCATGATCCAGTCCCAGGACTGTCAACTAACCCACGCATTCGTACGCCGTACCCAGGAGCGACTTCGCCCACGGCACGCGGACCGCTGCCACCACTACAGGTACCAACTCAACCACTGCCCTACGCGCCACAGCCTGCACCATGGCATTCCTACTCGCGAGCGCGAGCGCCGCCGCACTTGCACAAACAACCACCGGCAATCATTTATGCACCCTCTAACACGACTTCGCGGCCGCATTACACACCACCTGCTATCTACCACTATCCTCCGCAGATGGGACCGAACGGTATGACGTACAGCCACTCTGCGCCCGTAGGTTCGCAGTATCCACAGAGTGCCGTGCCGCCTGCGACGATGTTGCCGCCTTCGTACGCGTTCACACGGGTTCAGGAGGAACAGCGTGGTGCGACATGGAATGGGCGTAGCAATACTTGGGGTTATGACCGGAGCCGTTCGCTGCCTGTGGTACCTCCCCCTCTTTCGCGCTCTTCATCTTCAGATTCGCTTCATAGCGATAACTCTGGAAGCACGTATTACGTTCTCCCATCTGCGGGTCAAAAGATACATGTACTCGTGAGTTCATCGACTCCTTTTCCAGATAGATCATGCACATGTGCTGACTTAGCTTGGCAGGCTCCCAGTCCTCAATCATCAATTGGCACGGCTACTTCGACAACGCGGTCAGCACACTCGCCTCACTCGCCCAATAAAAAGTCGACTCTCTTCAAACGTCTCTTCAGCTTTGCTGGGAGATTCGCTGGTGGAGAAAGCAGACATGTTGAGCGGAGACATTCGATGAGTGGAGTCGATAGAAGAAGACCCAGCTTTACGCAACATTGATAAAGAAATTTGACGAAGAAATGGATCCTCTATGATGTCCTTTATGCTGATTCGCCACTAGATTTAATTCCACCTCTGACCTCTACCACATACTCTTCGATATCCCGAAGTCCTACTCTCCTTCGTTCAAGCACAAGCTCTCTACGTACCTTTCCCTCTGTGTTCTCCTTCACTCTGTTATCGTCCACTAACAGCCCAACTAATTCAGGAAGTGCAGCAGTGATCTCATGACTGTATCGTTATTTCTTCTGTCTCCCGCGACTGAATCTGAGCGAAAGTTTGATAACGACCTGTGTGTATTGAGTTTACCTCGTACCTCCCAAGGGACTAAAGGTGCCGCAAGGCACTCATGAGATCACCTGGACTCTCAACGGTCCGTTTTCCGTATCCAAATGGGATGGTAATATAGACGCAATCAACCTTATTTGGTACATCAAGTCATCCGCGTGGATTTCCTTGCTTCTCCCTGCGAAAAGCCTAGCAAAATGAGGAATGAATCCAACTGAACAGGAGCAGATGACTCAGGTTTCATTTCGGACTTACGTACACCGTCTTCAGGTTCTCCTGGATTTGACCGGTTCCATGTATGTCAGCTTGTCAGCCATGTCGAGTACGGTGGGCCACGTCGAATCCAGATAGGTCCAGATGTAATGCATGATGACACCTTGAACATGGTCCGCAATCGAACAACATAAGTTTTGCACAGCGAGCCTTCGAAGACTCAGCATAGACAAGATCTTCCTCATGTAACTTTCAATTATGTTTGGTTGTAGATCTCACCGGAGCTCGAGACGCATGATCAGGAAATACGTGAATTTCGTCCATGAACCGCCAAGGGCTGACACAGGTGCCAGTTTCGAATGGCAATTTCAGTCTCGAGTGAAGCCTGGATTATGTGTGAAACCGTGTATGCGTGTTCACAAGGCCTTGAACCAAAAGAGAGGCCACTCAGATGAGAATACAGGCCTACCGGTCTTCATGAGATCATGGTGGTGGTGCGGCAAAGCGTGACTTGTGACGGGACGCGACACGATTTCCGACCACGCTGGCCGAAACTAACTTGAAGCCGGAACGACGAGCTCGATGTCTCCAACGACGTCGACGCGCGCAGTAGCAGCGCAGGCCTCTTCATCCACCATCACCATCCCACCACGTCCTCGTCCTCGCCCTCTCAAGAAGGCAGCAAAGCCCGTTACGCCTCCTGTGCGAATTGACATCCCACCTCTTCACCCCATCACCGTCTCAGGACTGGATGACTCTGAGATCTCTCCTCTGACACCAACTTCGTCTCCGCTTGAACGTAGAAATGTCCAGGAATTCCCCCGGTTATCCCCTGAGCCGACCCTCATCGCCTCCTCATCACGAATCAAGAAACCAGCGAAGAGCCCACGCAAACGGGCTCCGAAATCCAGTTCACTGGATACATGGGATCTAAGCAAGTTGGGAACACGCGTTTGGGTCCTTATTGATCACCGTGCGCGCGTTTTGGAACCGGACGATCTCGGAGAAACCGAGTCTCAGAAGGACTGGATATGGTGGCCCGGCAAGGTTCCATCATCTCATCGCTTTACCTGTTACACCACTGATTGTTGTAAACGCGAATTATGTAGGTTACCTCCGTGAAGCACACTTCGAGACCTTTACGAGTTGCCCTTGCTAATCCTTCCGGTTTTGATGTGAAAACCGTCGAAGTTTTTGACCCGTGCGAATCGAATATCGTCTCTTGGCTCAACCCTGCCGGACGAATACGATATGAAGAGCCTGTCTTCGCAAACCACTTTTCACTCGGTGGCGTACGCGCGTCTCCGCGCAAAAAACAGAAGATTGATAAGGAGGGTTTGAAGCGTCGGTGGCGTCTTGCTGTGGAAGAATTGGACGACACAGCTCCGAATAAACCTCCCCCAAAGAAACCATCTGCGTCTTCTACCAAGAAGGTCGAGGCGCCGCTCGTCCCACTTCCGTTTCCAGACATTTACGACGGCTATGACAGCGATTTGCCTGAAGTGGGCACTGAAGAGTTCCGAACATATCCTCCCTCCGCTCCTTCAAGCCCGGCCAAGGGTGTTTCGGCTCCGATCTCCTCTCAGCGTAATATGAAGCGGAAAAGGAGCCTGAGTTTGGACGCTATCGCCCCGAGATGGTCGCCGCGCCCGCCCGACATATCCATCACGATCCCAGGCGAGTTGTTACTCGCTATCGAGAGGGCGTCAGACTTGCTATACTGGCCAGCGAGGGTCCTGGATTACCTACCTGCGGACAAGCCGACAAAACTAGACAAATATCATGTTGAGTTCCTTGATGGGAAAACACAATTTATCCCCCGACACTGGTTCTGTATAGCAGAGGAAGAGAAGTTTGCGACATGCAAGGTCGGTGACTCTGTTCTTTCTCTCTAAAATCTTTCTCTAACGTTCGTTTTGGCAGCTTGGTGAATGGGACAGCACTATTGTGGAAGTGCAAAATGATGATGAAGACCGTCTTCCTTTGTCACTTCCTTAGAGGTAGGAGTTTTCTCATGGTCAACAACAGACGTATGTCTAATATCGAATTGGGGAAACAGGGAACCTCTAGCATAACTCACATAGATGCTAATACTAATCTCCCGAGGCAGTATGGTTCCGAAGCGTTCGAGGCTCTATCTCGAAGCGAGAAGAACGATGTGAGCAAACTTGACCATCTTATGAGAGTGTATGGCTAATCGTCCCTGATTTTGGATAGTATTGCCTCAATGTCCTTCTTCCCGAGGCTATCTTACAGATTTTATTATGGCGTACTGGAGAGAGGACCTCTTTTGACCTCCTAGGAGACGCGGAAGAGGCCACTCTACATGCAAAAGGTCTCGAGTTGCTCAGGGCTTCGGATTGGGTTAACGATGTCATGCGTCTCAGGATGGCTGCCATAGGGCAGCTTGGAAAATCTAAGCGGAAAGTCACTGGTAAAAGTCGGGCCAAGGATAATGACGGGGAGATACTATATAGTATTACGGGGCGCCCACGGAGAAGTGTAGGGGTTCCCAAGTCTTACTTGGAATAGCGATTCCATCATTCATGTAGTATGTATAATTACATCAGGAAGCCACCTATCACATGTACGGGTAAGTATACCCATAACCGCAGATGTCTCCGTTGTAGTAATGCTCCGGCACCTCTACTTAAAGAAAGGCCTTTGTATTCGGATGAGTAGAGAACTCTGAGTGACTTCTTGGTATGGGAAACTGAAGTGTACACGTTCAGAACGTAAATAAAGTGACAAAGCACTAGCAACCCTAGAGAGTTGTCGAGCCCTGTCGTAGACTTCTCCAAATTGATTAGGCTCATTGCCATTGGTCAAACAACCATTGCAGATTCCTTCGAGATCAGTGAGCCCCGGTATAAGGTTGAGGCACTCTTGCATCTCCGGTATAAGACTAACGCCCCGGTACTCTTGCAGCTCCTGTACAATTTATCAATTTCAAGAAGTCAAATTCAAGCAATACTAGT
>JAGGAR010008039.1:0-42320 GCA_017657315.1 Termitomyces sp. K1Ag
TAGTTACTTTATAGCAATTTAGTAATACATAGCAGGTCCAACGATTATTAGATAATAATTCACTTGTCACATGCTGATTGCCAACTGCCAGTGGCTAGCGAGTCTACTCTAAGGACTTACGTATGTCTACGTCTTTCCCAGTGGACTCCGCCTTCTGAAACTTGACTTCTTTTCACCATCACACGTGCAAATCATCAATTATCACGCCCAGGGGCTCGCGAGGACTTTCAAGGAATCGGCGACCGATTCAGAAGCCACACGTCAGGACCCACCGGTACTTAGCAAACACGACATGGACGCATTGCTGGACCGTCGCCCACACACGGCATTTGAACAATTCAGGGAAAACCCACTGCTGTTCCTCGCGAGGAAAGCTTACTACTTGGGAATTAACCGCCTGTTCCCACCCGTCCCTTCATCCTCTCCAGTTCGAGTTGTCTGTATCTCAGATACTCATAGTCACCATGCTGAAATCCCTCCTCTCCCAGAAGGTGACATTCTAATACATGCAGGGGACCTCACTCACTCTGGCACACCCAAAGAGCTCCAATCAGCTCTGCAATGGCTTGCGGACCAATCACACCCGCATAAGATTTTCATCGCCGGAAACCACGACCAGGCTTTGGATGGATCCAGTACTGACCTTGCTTCCCTCCTTGATGCCTTCCCTTCTCTGACGTATCTCCATGAGTCGTCGATTACCCTCACCATCCGTGGACATTCGTTGCACATCTACGGCAGTCCCCTAACACCAAAGCATGGTTCTTGGCCATTTCAGTACCCACGGAACGCCCTAGAAAAAGCACACTGGTCGCAGATCCCTTCCCACACCGACGTCCTTGTTACCCATGGACCACCTGCACATCACGCCGATGGTGGGAATGGATGTGCAGGGCTACTTGCTGCACTATGGAATGTACGGCCTCGATTGCATGTTTTCGGACACATTCATGCTTCTCGTGGCACTGAGCATGTTGCTTGGTCAGGGGCACAGGCCGCATATGATAGCATCTGTGCTGGGATAGGAGGATGGTGGGATCTTATTGCTGTGGTGCTGGGTATTTGGCGATGTGATGTGATACAGACAACGTTGGTCAATGCCGCCTCCATTGGTGGTTTTAGAGATGAGCAACGGCGTGGTGCAATTGTTGTGGAGGTATAAAAGCAGTTATCTCCTGGCCGCTTGGAGTTGAAGGATCGCTGACAACGATGTGATTCAAGTAAAAAGCAAAGAAATTCTTCCAATGAATTACCTAATTGAAAAACCAGCTTCATGTACTTACAAGCTCGGAAAAAGTACTTAGGTATCTGCACATAGTACATACGTAATTAGGAGAGTCCTGCGGTGTGATACTTCAATACATAAGCATCTTTCAACCTCTGAATAAGCGCTGCATCTGGCTTCGTGCATTGGTACGTGGCCGCCCACTTCTCGAGGTCTGCATGGGGGACAGGGGAGCCTTTGGAAACAATCTGATGGAGATATGTCACAGCGTCAGAGAGGTCGTAAGACTTTGCACCAGGTTTCATGAGCCGGTCAAGCTTTGTTGTCATGGCATAACGCCACGGTGCAGCAAGAACAGTCAGCCCATCTGCCTTGAATATCACAGCCTTTTGGGCTATCGCTTCTGTATACAGAACGCTGATCTGTGTCTCCTATGGTTTGGTATTAGATATCTATAACAATAGGGTTGAGGACGATGCTCACATCCAAAAACACTGCAGTGTGATTGTTGAGCCAGGCATCAGTGACACCGATACTCTTAGCGACCGCCTTTGCAGCAGCGACGACAGCAGAGACGTCGTCGCTCTGCTGTTTAGTATTATAGAAGAAGTCAACGTCGCTGGTGGCCTTGCGTGAGTGAAGTAAGACGGTGTTGACAGCTCCCCCAACGGCTACGATGGTTATGTTCTTGCCACGAGCGTGAAGGTGTTTTGCAACGAGACCAAGCATGTCTGTAATCTCCTTCTCATTCATGTTTTTTTCCGGCTCGTCGCGCCTGTTGACGAGCTGACGGAGAGCTTCTGCACCATCTTGTTTGGACGAGCGGATACCCATGGTGCAGAGGTTTACAGGGGGTAGGGATCGAGGATGCGGTGGATATATATGCTTCTTTTACTCACGGCCCTTCCCATGATTGATGCAAGTGGAGTACCAGTAACAGTTTGAGGCTAGATGATGGATGAGGCAGATGATAGGGAGTCTGAGAAAATAGATGTATTTGTTTCAATGGCCAAGAAGATCCAAGAATACTCAAGGTCAAGAGACGTGACAAGATCAGCCTCAAAGATAGCCAGTCCGTATTCAGTCCTTTTTCAGGTGATAGCTAGCTGGGTTTGGGAAGAAGACCGTGTGATGTTTTCATTTTGATCTCTCACGACCTTTGACTTCGGAAGTTGGCTTGTCAAAAGGCCTTTCGACAACCGTCATAACCACCATGTGGCCTCTAACTAGTCTCCTCTCTGAGCCGCTGCCGCCCACAATCAACGACCTTCTAGCCAGACGAATTGAATTCCGAGGATGCTTTCCAGCCTCACAGCGGTCTAGATGGCGTGTTTCGCGTAGACCGCTTCCCTTCACAGCGAACGACAGCCCTTCCGCGTCCTTCTACCGTATATTTCAGTTCCTCGTTCTTGATTGGAACGTTCCACTGCGAAACGAACTCGAATACTTCTGCACTAGCCACCCAGACTGGGCCATCGTTGATTTGCCTGACCCGCAGGACACACAGGAGCCCGCGCGCTATGCTGCACTAGCTGCGCTGACATACCTCTTGTGTGACGCGTTTAATCGACGGATAGTATTGGGTCTGCCTCGAGATGCACCCCCTATTGTGGAGGACTGGGAGGAACTTGCGCGTCAGCCAAAAGTACTAGAACGCGTACCAGAATGGGCGGAGAAAGTCGCTCCGCTCCCGAATCTGTTCTATATTCCGAATGCCGATGGGCAAACTGTAGACCCGGACGATCCAGAGGTGTGCGAGCCCTTTAAGAAATTCAACATAATAATATGTCAGTCGCACATTCATTTTGTTTGAGTTCAGGTACGTGATGTTTTGGCCTATGCTTTTTTGACGTTGACTGAGTACTACTAGTACCTCCGAAAGTTCCCATACTCTTGACGTATCTTTCTGCTCTGCTGTGAATAATATAGAATTTGACATTGCCGGTGGCCCATCGTGAGAGAAGCATCTGATGCTGCGCCTCGGTACTCAGTGCCTGCCGATGATAGTCACAAGAACAACTGAGGGAGGTAAACTTTCAGCACTTGGAAAGGGGTGAGCATCAGAAGAATGAAACAAGAATATGTACTGTGTGAAACTGAAAAATAGCACGATTAAGAACTTTTCGAGAACATCATTGTTCTCATGGTCGCAGGCTAATAAATACGAGAACATTCCTTCCAATTTCGGGCTGCCTAGTAACCTCCAGTTGCTCAATCAATCATAGTCAGCCTGTCATTGGTCAATGATGTGTTTATACTTAATTCAACTGTTTCAGTTGTACAATGTATACTATATAGCAGTGAAAATAGCAACGAGGCATTGCAGTGAAGCGGTTTACGTGATAGCGCCTGGTACTTATATATGGCGATGAAGGGTGTGGGTGTATGCATCTGTGTTTGAGAAATCGTGGTATGGTATCTAGAGCCAATCAGAGTGGACTAGAAAAGTGTATTTGGTGAGCCGGGGACTGGCGCTTGTCGCCGCTACATAGGATTGGCTTATTGATTTATTGGTAACCGCTGGTCGGACGAGAATAGTTTAGGAAAGAAAACTGATTGACGTACGCCAACGACTGTCCTATCATGCATACAAGAAATTGAGAATGAGAAGCCATTGAACTTGCGTAGACCACAAATATACAATTAAGATCATGATGAGCGTCTGGATGAACGAGAGGAGAACAAGGTAATTCCTTTTTTGCCTTATCCCTTACTAGTTTGCCCTGTGGTCAGAACTGTATGTCACGCTAGTGGCCATCGGCGCTTGAGTACCAACACCATGTAGAAGTGAGGCAGCCACAACAGTTATGAGAGGGCCATGACGTCGATGAAGCATTGAACATTGAACATTAACGTTCGGTGAGGCTGGGGCGTCGTTTTAGAAGCCCTAAGGTAGCTTGCCATCCCGTCGGAGTCCCGTCTCACTGTCAATCAACCTATCTGTGTAATTCATCAAGAACGAGGGTGAGCATCATATCAGGCGAATGAAACAAATATGTGAGTAAGTACATATGATGTAGACAGAATCAATACCTGAAACTAAAAAATTGTACAAAATGGAGAACTTGCCTCATGGCAAAGAAATGCGAGGACGAGAACTAGCGACCTTCAAGTTCAAGCTCGAGCTTCTGACCCCTTTGAGCTGTCTGTCTTAAGTGTTCACTCGACGATCTTCAGCCTGGCACTAAATAATACATGTCATGAGCAGCTGAAATATATAGATTAGTTTTGTTCTAAATTATTTACCTATCCTCGTGGTTCCCTGCCTTATGAATATAAATATACCTGCTGGCCGATAACAAATGAATCAATAAACCAAAAGATCAGTCTATCCCGGAAGTACCACCAACGAGAGCGATCGGAATAATGATAGCCCCATCCGCACAACAGCACTTGGTCAAACTTCCAGTGGCAATTGCAATCGCTCAACCAACGTATAAGACGTGGCTGCACGGACGTCGCGTCACCGAGAGCCTATCACATCAGCGCATCACGCAACGATCCCACTAGCGATATCAATCCCCAACCCCTCGAGCGCCTGCACGCCCTTTGCGCACCCAGTAGAGCCATACCACAGCGCAGTCTTGTCTTCTTAATCCGTGTCGCCCATCGTTTCTAGCGCTGGAGTAGCAGTGGAGAGAGTAAGTGCGGCGGCGACGAGGGTGGCGAGGGAAGGTGAGGACCCGTGGCGATGAGGCAGGGTCGCCGTTTGTAAGAGGCGGAAGGGAATTTTCGTTTGATACACGACGGTGCTTGGGGTCTTGTGGCGCACTAGCATCCGTGCTTATACTCGCACCCTTCTCTCCCTTTCCTCTCCCTCTCCCTCTCCCTCTTGCCCCCCTTCCCCTTGCCCTTCTCTCTCTCGTGCTCCTTGACCCCATATTCCTCCCCCTCCTCCAAATACGACTTCGCCAACCCCCCACTCCTCACCCACCCCGCGACGTTTCCCTCCCACTTTATCCTCTCCAGCACACCTACTACAGTGAACAAGGTGGGGTCGTACCCGCCCAATCCGAGTTGGAGGTCGTTCTCTGGTTCAGTGGGCTCGTGCTCGAAGTGTTTCTTCTTCGGGCGTTGCGTTTCTTGGTTCGAGTTTGGGAGGGGGAGAGAGCCAGGGTGACGTGGGTGGTTCAGAGGGGGAGGTGGGGTCTGAGGTGGAAGTTAAGGGTTCAAAAGTAGGAGGTGCGGTTGAGGAGGTCTCGGTTGTTTCACGAGGTAAGATCGACTCGGTATCGGCTTGCTGTTGTAATTGTGAGGGTAAAGACGTAGCCTGGGAACTCGAAATTTGCTGAGCGCGCTGTTCGCGCTGACGGCATTGGAGATCTATTTGGCGCAGGGCACCGGTGTATTCACGGATACAGACTCCAGAGGTGATTATACGGCTGAAGATGGGCTTTGCGGGGTGGGCGTGTCTGGGTCGAAGGAGGGAGGATGAAAAAGGGGTGATAGGAAGCTTGGACCGGGGTTGTGAGAGAACTTTTCTTTGGGTTTTTCGATCTGTGGGTTGTTTTCAGTTTTGTAAGTTTGAGTAAGATGGAAAAAATATCTTACGGTGATCCTTCTCTTCGAGTCCTAATGAATCCTCGCCCCAACGACGAGAAGCTCTTCCTGTTGAGGCCAAAACTGCGACACCGTGTGGTTGAGCGGAACTCCAGACCATAGTATCGAGCCAGCTGCATGTGGGCAGGTGGAATAGGTATTTGCGGAAGACACGCATGTATGGCCTAAGGTGGACAGTACGTAGAGGACGCGGGGCGGTGTAGTCTGCGTAGGGATCACCTGGATCCAGTATCGGTGTTGGCGTTGGAGGACCGGAGAGGGTGAGTGCGTAGGCGGTATACGACGGATGGTAGGGGCGAGAGTCGTAGTGAGAGTAGGACTGTAGTTGGACGATCCATGATACTGATCGTTAGCTTCATGGTGTCGTGCGGCGCGAGCGTGGTGCTGGTGTGGACGGAATTCGCGCTGAACGTGAGGGGTGCGAAACACCAGCGCGCCGTTTAGATCCAGTATTAGCAGTTTGCGTGCTTCTATTGGCACCGTAAGCCAAGCAGAAGGCTTCTGGGACTCTTAAATATATTCTGGCGAAGGAGATGCTGATATTGGGAGGCGTGCCAGCTGCAGAGGGGAAGGAGAACGTCAGGAATGGTCTAAATGGGCATTACGGCCGTTGTCGGCACGCGCATAGCGCGAGCGCCAGTCATCCTCACGGAGCGGAGAGGATGGAGGAGGGCTATTGTACATATCCGTCTATAAATTGAATGTTATAACGTTGGTTTGGTGGACGTTGTGCTGCCAGATGGATCATAGGATTCATAGTTGTAATCGATCTCGGAGCCCGAGCTGGCTGTCAGTGTAAACTCTATGTGATAGATTCCGCTCTAGCTATAGAGGGTGAGCGCCCTGACATGGCGATGGGGAGACCACAGAACTCAGTTAAGCGTTGGTCTGTCCTGATCGTCAAAATTTTCAAGTTCCCACGCTTCGAGGCAGCTGCCAACGACGATTCGGATGGGACGGCACTATTTCATGCTTGACAAAGCCCTTATCCGAGAAGAACGTGGTATCTACGCGCAGCTGAGTATTGAGAAGAGGTAAATCGTGAAGAGGGTATCATCTGCAGATATTTGTCATGCTACTCCTCATGGCTGCTGCAAGCATTCGGGTTTCTTTCTGTTGAACTGAATCTGTTCCAGAACATAATGCATGAAGTCTTTGCATCGTTCTCTACTGTCCTCATGCTCCCAATTGGAAGGTGATAATAATGTTGATTGCAGCTCGAAACGGCAGTTTGAATTCACTTCGAGAATCACTGACGAGATGGTGGGTTGTGTCTATCAAGGCAAGCTCAACCCTTATCGATGGAAAATCTGATCCTTTTCATGCTATTCCTCAACCCACAAGCACATCCATCTTCAAGCTACTTGTATGAAGAGCGGTGAAAATGGTCAGACGGAAGGCAGGAATACAGACTTCAGGTACTTAATCAAATCAGTAATAATCTTCATCTGAACTACTGAGAAACTCCTCCGATGATCCCACGGAGGTCGTTATGTCATCGTCTGAATCTTCGCTGGAAGAGGATGATTCCATGGAGGTCGCTACATCATCGCCTGAATCTTCGCTGTCGGAAGAGGATGATTCTTCATAATCATCATCAGGATTCTCGGTATCTTCGAAATGCCTCGGATCGTCAATTAATCTCTTGATGCGAACGAGGCCTGGCCTGTATCGTAGTTCTATTCCAGAGAACGTGAGGTCGAAGACATCATCATTTGACGATTCCAGTTCGGATGGTAACGCAGTGATGATGGCGAAAATGTCAAGTTGGCGGAATGCAAAGGTTTCGAACAGGTGAGGATTGACGCGAATACCTCGTATGAGTAGCATGTCATTGTCACGTTGCTCGCAATCAAGGTGACTGCTATCGTATCGGTACACTGGATAATCAATCTCTATAGAAGCGGGAGGAGTGAATACCTCAATGGCGAGATCTTCAGGATCTCGGTCCAGGAGAGCGATATGTTTAAGAACCAGGCACGCCTGGATAAGCTTATTTATGTTTTCCTTTCCCCGGACATCATAAAGATGAAGGGTGTGTATGTGGGTACCGTACGTGCCGAGGAACCAAGATAAGGGCATGTAATCCTTAGATGCGAACCGTTGGAGACGAGGAACCTGTAGGGCTTGGAGCACATGTGTTGCGTCGCGCTCTGTATCTTCGCTCGCGTAGATCAGGAGATCTTCGAGGTTTGTAAGGAGGAGCGTACGCATCTTGTCGAGCTCAGATAGGGGTTGATCGATTTCATGGAAAAAGATAGAGAGTGAACGCAGAATTTCGAGGCTGGAGTCGCTCATGTCTGATAAGATGGCTATTGTATCACTGTTGAGAGAAAGATGTGTGATCCCCGGATTAAGCGTTGGAAGGGTCACAGTGGGTGGTAAAGAAAGAGATAGAAATTTGAAGCGCTTGAGTGAAGTGCAGCTGTTGACGATATTTTGGATGTATTCTGAAAACGAAGCGCTGTTGTGATCACGGACAAGAGCAGAGACGGTGATCCCCTTGACGAGACCCTGGTACTTGTACGGAGCCTTCTGAATGGTACGAAGGAACTTTGGAACTTGCCCCAAGTTACGCAACACGACATCTTCATATAGGAAAGGTATCCCGGCCGAGTACCAGGAGTTACACACTGAGGAGATTGACAAGGTTGTTTCGACCGACTTGGACCAAGGAGAGTTACGCCCTGCGGCTAGGGAGGAGTCAAGGAGGAATTTTGGAGCGATTGTACGAAAGAAGATGAGAGTGAGGATTTCGGGTGGGAGGTGGGGACATTGGGGAATCGGTTTTGGCGATGAGGGCTAGGAAGAATTAGAACGTTGATTGGTAAGAAGCATAGATACTTAAATAATGATAGGAAGGTACTTGCCAATGAGACTGGCAAGGTATTCATGAATCAGAATTACGCCGAGCGGATGACAGGAACGGGGATGCAGTACTCTGAGGATATCTTGAAACGCCAAAAGAGCTTGAAATACTCGCTGAGAACACCGGAAAAAGTGTACAGACGTGAGATAAAAAAAATAAAGTCGGACTGAACACGACTTTTCAAGAAGGCAAAGTAACGAGTTGCAACTCGAATGTACGTGTCCGATTCTGCCTTTGCAATTGCCTGTTCTTACCAGTTTTGTTCCCTACCGGTGAGCAGATTCTGGCTGTTCCGATAGAGTAAGTCAAAGAGGCAGACGCGACTGTATTTGTATAGAGCGGAAAGTACAAAAGTCAGAAAGAATCCTCGAGTCAAGACGGGCGTGGGAACAAGGAAGAAGTTCACCATCGATTCCACACACATGAGTACTTTCCCTCCTACTACAATCACATAACACTGGAACTTTTCGTACTGTCTATCAATGGAATTGTACCAATAGAAATTCAAGAGTACTCTCCATCATTCGCTGTCACTGTCGCTGTATTCGGATGACTGACAGAGAAAGTTGTTCAGGGAAGCTGTAGAACCGCCAGAGTCATCCATATAAGAGGCTATAGAAGCATACGAAGACTCTGCAACATCAGATCCAGTGGAGAAGGATATATCATCACAGTCGGAGTCATATTGAAAATCTGAGTCATCAGAACCAGTGTCTTCAAAGTTCCCTTCATCATCAATGAACCTTTCCACGTGGACATTGCGGCCTGGTGTACATTGTACTTTAATTCCAGGAAATTCAAGAGTAAAAGCCTTGTCATTCGACGTGACCGAGCCTGGGGGGAATGCGGCTATGATGTCGAAGATCTGATGGGATGAATAGTTAGGGAATAGATTGGGAATGATGCGAATACATTCGAGTTTAAGCCAGGCCGCAGTCACCAATGATATCCATTCGTTCAGCCTGGCAGTTTCAAACCCTGAATATGGAAGAATATCCACCCATCTAATGGTGGGATGGGATAGTTGAACATCATCTTCGTACGAAGGTTGGAAGACAAGATGCTCAAGGACTGGGCAGGTGTCAAGAAGATTTCGGATGTTTTTTGTTCTCATTCCTCCTAGGATATGAAGGACACGAAGATGGCGTCCATATGTTTTGAAGAACGATATTATTTCTTCATCTAGGTTGCCTCTATATCCATCAATACCAGGAAAAGAGAGCTGCTGTAGATGAGGTACTGATAGGCGCTCGAGTATGTTTAGTATATCCAGTACCTCCCGGGAACTGATGAGAAGATTTTCAAGATTAGGAAAGAGGAATGGCTGAATAGTTTCGGTTTCTGCCAGTAGATCAATATCTGACTCGGAGTCATCCAAATCGAGACCATCAAGGATTAGAGAGAGGGAGACGAGACTATGGCAAGTTATGCCGAGGATGGCTAGAGAGGGTGAGAGAGATGTCTGGATAGAAAGGTGAGTGATAGCTGTATTGGGTGTAGGAAGGACTGCAGTAGGTGGAAACATAGATTGATTTCTAACAAGTCCAGCCGTAATCCCCACACGCCTTGGGAAATAGGGAAATTGGAGACTAAGGCCTTTGAGTGAAGAACAAAGGTCAGTTATCTCTTGAAGGTACTTCGAGAATGAAGCTGGCTGTAGAGCTTTGAGTCAAGACTCAAACGGTCGCAAAGGATGATTGATGGAATCTCGGAGCCCAAAGCCTGAGAGTCTGATCTGCCAGCAGGATTACAGCCCAGTGTTACTATTTGATACAATCGACGCTATGGTCATATTACGCAGTGTTCCCAATGAGGAGTCAGATCTTTGCAACTTCACCCATGCAATCAGGTGCAATCGACCTATCTTATTGTTCCCCTACAACGTCATCTCACCATCCTTGAAACTGACAACAACGTAGATATGTAGTACAAAGTCCTGGTGGTATTAAAGCGAAGAAATGACTCGACACATCTTGCTTTTGCGACGCTTGAATGGCAATCTTGATTTGTGGAAGGTTCCAAAGTGTCTGATTCCGAGTGTCCAGTGGCAGCCGCCCATTAATGATGTTAGATCAGGATACCATATTGCTTGTGTTTTGGGGCACATTGAGAGATTTATAGAGTTGACGAAAATAGTCACGGCGCTGATATCGATCCTCTACGTGTCTATGTGTCACAATAGGTATCATTCAGAGGAATTATCTTCGCAAGAGTGGCAAAGAAGGTCATATAGAGAGCCTACATCTGAGTCCGAATCGGTTGTTTCTACACATTCCCCACTGGACCATGACTCCGAGTCATCATCAGAAGCATAATCTGAATCTGAGTCAGTGGTAGTATCCTCGAAACACTCCAGATCATCAATGAATCTTTTGACGTGAACAGCGCCTGGTCTGGATTGCAGCTCTATTCCGGGGTATGTGAGTTCAAAAGTTGCGTCGTTGGGCGTGGTCAAGTCCGGTGGTATTGTAGTGGGAATATTCCGTAAGATTTCATTTAGAGCAAACAGCTCGCGAAAACCTTCAAGTTTTGGAAAGGCAGCTTTGGCAGAGGACATTGTCCAGACTTGAGTATCTTCACAAATTGAATTCAATGGTCCTACGTCCATCCATTTGATAGTGGGATGGGAGAGATTGATAACGGTTCCCGGAAAGAGTCCTATATGTTCCAGGAGCGGACAGGCATCGAGGAGCGCTTGGACGTCCTCAGTGAACCGCCCATAAGCAGACTGCAGATGAAGAAAACGTATTTTGCAGCCATATGTCTTAAGGAAAGAAGCCAGTTGTCGAGTGTTTTTATCTTGATGCCTGAAAAATGTAAAGAAAGCGTAAACGAATTTTTGGAGACGGGGTACGAGCAATAGTTGGAGTATTGGATCCAAGTGAACCTGTTCAGACCTTACTTCGAGAGACAGGTCACAAAGATTAGGAAGGAGAATTGTCGTATTGATGCCAAATTGCATGGGACTATCAGTTTCGAGGACGATTGAAAGAGATATTAAAGTGTCACGTGTGGAGTCTACGAGACAAAGGATGGTGGGCGTAGCAATATCAATGAGACTGAGATGTGTAATCCCAGAATGCAGTGTAGGAAGAGTTATAGTGGATGGGAGTGCCAAAAGGGACAGAAAGTGGAGGCTTGTGAGGGAAGGGCAGCCGTCGATTATCTTCTGAATATATTTTGAGAATGAAGCACCGTAATGAGGGGGGACAAAAGCGTAGACCGTGACCTCCTTGACAAGGGTCTGGTATTTGGCGGGCGATCTCTCAATGGTACGGAGAAATGCTGGAATCTGACCTAAATGGTGGAATATAACATTCTCGTATATGAATGGTATGCCAGCCAAGTGCCAAGCCTTGCAAACTGTTGAGATGGCCAGAGCCGTTTCTAATGCCGTGCGCCAAGGAGAATCAAAACACAAAGTGAGGGACCCATCAAGAAGGAATTTCGGAGTGATGATACGATAGAAGATGAGTGATAGAATTTCGGGCGGGAGTTGTGAGATGTGGGTGTCCGTTACCGTGTTTGGCTGTGATAACTAGGAGAGATCAGCGGAGCATCAGAAACGAAGTCAGCAAGTAGACAGGGGAATGCTTACTATCTCGGTGGGAACCAATGTTTCCATGATGCATTCTACCAGGTATGTCCTAGGACGAGTTTCGATATGACTCAGTCAAATCCACCAGAGTGATCATACACAGATGGCTTGAGATCGAGGGAGGTGAAAGGACTATAAACTGGGAGGATCTTGTTAAGATATTCCTTGCGCCACAATGAACAACACAAGTGCGGATCTGAAATCAGGGTTTAGACGAAAAGAGCTCAAGTAGAACTTGAAAAAAGGCGTCACAGGCAAAAGAGGCCAAATCAGGCGGCGCTTCGCGATTCTCCGAAGCTGCCGAGTCTTTCCGGACCGAAAGAGATCATTCCAGAACGCTGCAGCCTCTCTCCATGCACTAGAACTCAACCATGGCACGCAGCTGTTATATCGCACCCCTCACCTTCGGCACGAACTCTAGCGCCCCCCCGATGCCATGCACGCACGGCATAATCATACGCTCACTACGTATACGTAGTACCAGGCTCACGCTCACCATCAGTCATACTCTCAATCCTACATCAAGACTATTCTCGCCTCTAAGATTCGTCATATATTTCCTGCCCACCGCCCTCCTCGGCCCTCCTTTCTGAGGCCAAAGCCGACACCAGACCTAGGTCATACTCAGACCCGACCGTCCCACGTTTCCAAGTACTGCCCAGCCTAGCTGTAGGCTGTACATGCGCAACTTCTCTTCCACCCCTCCAAACGCGCTTGGCTTGACACCATAGTCTGGATCTCTGCGCAACCCCACAACGCTGCGGACATGGTCAAGCTTCTGTCGCAACAGGGAGAGCTTGCTCGCCGTTTAGGCTAGGGATACATTATGGCTCGAAGAAAAGGACTACTGTGAGCCGCTTCTGCTTCCTACCCCGTTACGAAACCGACTCAGACTATTAAAATGACCCACAGATCATGAAATCAACAACAGAAGACTTCCCTATCTCCCCTTCAAGTTCGTCCCATCTTTTCCGAGCCTACCACCCTCCAACTGGACTAACCTCCTCTCAAAACCTATCTCCAGCCATATCACCACCATTATATCCAAGAATACACCAGCACCCATCGCCAGATAGACCTTCAATTCCGTGAGCGCGAACAACGTGGTCAAAAATTTTCGTTATACCAGCAATCACAAATAGATACCCCCCCCCCCCCACCGAGCTGACGTTTCCTCCGGAATGAACTGGGACCTCGAAACCCGCACTTCCACCCGCTCTAGAACTTCAAACCCTCACTCCCACTCTCCCTGTCGCTCTCCCCTTCCAGACCGAACCAAACCACCACAAGACATGCAAACGCTCCAAAAGAGACACGTTTCGAAGGACGACCTCGATCTCGGATAAAGAGGTACGATCCCTGGGTTGAGTGAGAGGTTGTGAGGACAACATTGTGGGATGGGCAAGGACTGGGGAGTTGGTGAGGTTGCATTTGTAGGAGGGGAAGGGAGAGATGGGTGGTGCGGGGAAACAGCGCGGTGAGGAGATGGGCGCGAATACAAGTTCGGATACTGTCTCACAAGATCTCACACATGTACGCCGATGCGTATCAGATGACCAACTCTGTGGCTATCGTGAACTGCAGCGGTGGTGATCCCTCCATCGATACTCCCTCCACCACCGATATGAACACCGGGACAAAGTCAAGTCTGACTCTCGCTAACACGAACGCAGCACTAACACCAGTAGCGATCGGCGACAGGCCAATAATTCGAAGACAAGACCGCGTTGTGGTCCCGACATAAGGGCGTGAAGATGCTCGAGGGGTTAGATGTCGAGGTTGTTAGTGAGGGCCGCTCGATGTTTTGGCCATGGGCAACCAGATCATGGGTGACCGGTGATTGGATGAGTGGTTTTTGATTCTAGTACGAGCTGGCGGTCGGATGGCGTGGGGCGAGTAGGGGATGGTTGGGGTGCAAGGACTGGGCGGAGTTGGCGAACACGGGACGGAGGCAAGGAAAAGAAGAACGTGAATGTACCACCTGTACAGTCTAGACGGGCGGAAAGCGACGAGTTATCGGTCACCCGATAGCACCCAATCTACGCAGCTGGATCTCATGGACAATTCTCTTCTCCGCGGACGTCTCTGCTGTTCCCATTACCTATCGTCGACGTAGGTCAATGGTTCAGCTCTTGCGTTTCATCAATGAATGCGCCATCTTGTTTCCTGTTCCATTAGTTCGTGACGACGTCCCCATCTTGGATGGTTGCAACCGCAGCTGGACGTTTAAGTGTTTTCTTCTTGGATGAAACTATCATCACTCCTTTCGTTGGTATGGCAGTGGTCGTATCTCATTTTGGGATGGAATTCCGAATTGACTTATCGATCGTTGGAGTCAGTTGTTGGCTGGGCGGAAATGCAATTGCCAGCTGCTCTTCAAATCATGAGTCGAGGACTATTGAGGTATGTGTGCATGTTACTGTCCCATGAATGAATATTGAGATCAAAGACAACTTGCAGAACAAAAACGAATCGACATTTCCTCATCTATTACGCGGATACGCCGTTGATGGAACTGATGGCGGACTAAATGGATAAAATATCTATAAAGTGGGTGGGAAGGTTACTTGGAAGGAGGGCAGCTTTCTGACATTATGATCGTTGTCAGATGATGTGTGACCAGAGATGAGCACTGAGCATCAGTTCCGGGGCCCTACTTGTGTACATCGCTGTGTGACGAGACCATCCAATCCCATAATTCACACGACAGATTGCGGTGGAGGCTCACTGCACTGCCTCGTGCACCATGATCACTCTTCTCACTGTCAGGTTCATTCACTAAGGCTTATAGACGCTGTCCCTGTTGTGTACCACCACCTGATATGCACTCTTGGTCCCCACACTGGCAGCTACTGGTAGCATCTTCGTGTCAAATATCTAAGTCCAGAGCTCCTTACAAACTGCAACATGATAGTAGATGATACCTCCATCTCTGATTGATCACTAGTGCAGACTAGTCTCCAACTGCCGCAGTTCCGAGATGCAATATCTGTTGAACTGTTATGTGTTCTGTCACCATTATACTAAAGGATCCTGCCTCAGCATCCTTTCTTTCACAACACCTCAATGACAGCCATATTGTATGACAATGACTCACCCCACCTGCGTTTCCTCTCACCAATACTTAACAACCGCACAGTATACCTTGGTGGATCTGCCGCTGTCAAAACTTTAGCTTCGGATGCAGCTGCTGATGGATTGTCTGTTAATTTTTCAGGCATGTATCATGTAAAGCCTATCATACCATGAGACATTTACTTATCATGAATGGATACTTATAGGAACCTCCATCACACTGTTTGGAACCCTTGAATTGTTTGCAGATAAACCTCAGGCCATTGTCACAATTGATGGCGAGATACAGAATGGGGTCCAGCTGGTCGTGCATAAGACATTTGTCATAGATACCCTCTATCAGTCCCCAACTCTATCTGACGCAACACACAATCTGACAATTTCAATAACTCCTACCTCGGATCTCCCCTCAGGCTGGTCAGATTTCAGTCTTATAGTTGACTATGCCACTGTCACAGTGGGAGAGAACACTCCGTTAGTAGGAGAGCGCTTGATCGTTGATGAAAGTGACCCCTCAGTGATCTTCGAGGGTAATTGGAGACAGGATACAGGCGTCATCCTGTCCGAGGGCAATGCTGGATCTCGTTTTGCCTATGCGAACACAACTCACCAAACCTCCACAACGGACGCATCAGCTACGTTCCAGTTCAATGGTTTGTCTTCTAGCAGAAAGTTGATTTGCCAACACTACTTAGTCCAATATATGTAACAGGAACGTCAGTGTCCGTATTCGGTGTCAGTTCTGGCTCATCCATAAATTTGGCAATTGAAATGGACGGACAACAGGCTCCATCTCCAACCTCATTCCAAAATTCTACAAACTTTAAATGGTTTCAATACGATGGCCTCTCTCCAACTAACCATACACTCAAAATGACACTCTTGGAAGGGAGTAATGATACCTTCAACTTGGACTACATAATATATACCCCATCCTTCAAGTTCGTTCCTATCCCGCCGCCACCTTCACCAGCACCCCCAAGCAGCTCTGTGCCACCGCCCGCCCGGCCATCTCGCGGAACCCTTTTAGGGGCTATCATTGGGCCGATCCTATTTGGAATTATCGTTGCTATTCTCTTATTCATACGCAGAAAGAAACTCCTCTCTTGGTTCTCCAGACATGGATCAAACACTGGCATAGGTATGACTCATAGTCACGACCATAATATCAGAAGCAAGTGCTGATTGGTGTCAAGTCAATCCTTTCCGGCTCCATCATCCTCAAACTCAAGGGTTTTCTCAATTGGGAGAGTACCATAAGTCCAGCATTGTAAACGGTCCTGATCATGATCTTCCGTTGGTTGAAATGTCCGCTACTTCTGATGAGGTAAGACGTGCGCGCTGGTGGGCACGGCTTTGGCGACGCACGGAGCTTGGAACAGGTATGTTTCATCTTCTGGTCCACAAATCATCACTCTGTACCTTCATCCAGTGGAAGCCTTTCCCCCCAATTTGAATCCCTCGGGTTCTGATCAGTTGATGGTTCAACGGAAGCCTCTCCTACCTGTCGAAGCATTGCATGCTCGACGACGACGAGAATCCCAAGAGAGTAACACTCGCAGCGCAAACGAGACCGTTGTAGTTGATCCTGAGGTTCAAGAGTTACGGGAATTGGTATTTTCTTTGCAACGCGAGATCGAGGAAACACGCCAAATATATGGAGTACAGAATGGGGAACTTATGAGAGAAATGGTGAGGAACTGCCATGGTCGACGAGAGAATGGGGATCATGTTAGCATCGCGATGTCGACAACAGTAGTTTAACATACTGTCTTTCCTGATGGACGAAGTCGTTATATCTTTCTGATTATGTAACTACTTTGAGTGCATTCTAAATCTTGCATCTATGACCGGGTCTCCGACAGTTGGCATGTTTTACAGTTGACTGAATGACAATACACATGCCTCCGGCAGACCGAATCGATTCCGCCTACGACGTGTCTACAACTACAATTCATCTGCAGCTGGCAATACCATCCCCACTAAACCACACATCCTTGGACACGTACAACAGTCCTCATCCATGGGCCATGGCCAGCCTCTTCTCCAGTCCGTGAGGACGACTCCTGGCACTCGTGCTCTAGACCAATTCCGACATACTTCGCCACCGGCATGCCCGCTGATACCGACATTTCCTTTGCCAGAATGCATCGGAATCACAAAATCGTTGGCTCATCTTTACCCCGCAGAGGCACATCAACTCCTAATTCTAGGTCTGCTCAGGCTCGTACATGATCGTACCCCTCGTACTCGGTGTGAATTCAGGGCGCCCCGATGCCATCCACACATTATACGATTGTACACTGACTATCCAAGCTCACAACCAGTCCCAGCCCTACTCCCAACTACCAGTCTAGATACCACCCGTCCTCCTACCACCATTGCCAAGACTCGTCCCTACGATCCAATGTATCCCACCTCTGGACCACCTTCTCATCCTCGACCCGCCTCTCCGGTATCAACGCCGACACCAGACCCAGGTGACCCTTATGCAGGTCCCACCGCGCCGTGCCCTCTACGTATTTCCATACTTCGCCCTAGAGTGTACATGCGGGCCTTTCGTGAATACCTCGTTACATCTCAAGGATAGGGTAACCGTAAGCCGCTTCCTCATCTACTCACACTCACAAAACGGACTGAACCTATCTACAGATCGAAAAATCCAAGCAGCTCAAGCTCTCCATTGCCGTTTCAAGTTCCTCTTCAGGACCCGATCCAGACATGCCCCAAGCCCGTTCAACATACACTGCTGTCCATCCCCAATATCCACCCCGCAAAGCCCATCTCCAGCCTACGACCGCTTGTGTATTCGTGAATACACCACTATCCTGCACCAAATAGCCCTCCCATGCCGCCAACGCGAATGTGAACAACGAATTCTGGTTTCTCAGATCTCTTCTTCTTTATGTCTGCAACACAAATACGCTCCAATTCAACATCACCTCCAAAATCAACTGAGACCTCCGAATCTGCCCTCCACCAGCCCTAGAAAAAATTGGCCCCTTCACTTTCAAACCCTGACTCGCGCTCTTCCCATCGTTCTCCTCGATCTTCTGAACCCAAAACACCACATCAACCACCTCACCGTCCCAGGCCACCACAGGACATGCAAACACCCGATCGCGAGCTCGAACAAGAGGATGACCTCGATCTCGTATCTTCCTGTAGGTGGGTTGGAGAGGATGAAGTGGGAGGACAACGTTGTGAGGTGGGAGTCGCATTTGAAGGAGGGCGAAACGCCGGATCGCATTTGGAGGGCAAAAAAGAAGAGGAGGGGCTGCGGCCTGGCGCTAGGAGGTGCGGAACGATAGCGGGGTTGAGGGTGAGGAGAAGGGCCGCGCATGCGAGTTCGAGTTTGAGTTCGGATATTAGTGCGGCACAAGACCTTAAACACATGAAGACTCTATTCCCTTTGGTCCATCGCGGACTGCGGCGGCGGCGATTCCTCATCGACACTCCCTTCGCTGCCACCGATTGAATACCAGGACAAAGTCAAGTCTGATTCTCGCTAATACGAACGCAGCATCAACATCAGTAACAATCGACGACACAGGCCAATGGTGCGAGGACAAGATTGTACAAGGGCGCGAAGATGTCGAGGGGTTGAGGATCGAGGTTGATGGAATCGCTAGGTGATGTGGTAATAAGCGCTCAGCGACATGTCGGACACTGAACGCGGATATGGCCTTGGGCCGTTGGAGGGGCTGACGTTATCCAAGCTGTTGAGGTACTGCAATTGTTGGTGTCGTCACGGTGTTGTTCTCATTCTGGGTGGAATCGACCATTGGCTGATATCTGTAGGACAGGGGACTACAGCGATAGGTAGATGGTTTAGAACAGGAAACTGATGGATATTATCTCAGGTGTTCTGCAGACATGTACACCAACACCGATGACCACGGTCCGTGGCACAAAGGAATTTTTCTGGTGACTCGACTTATCGTCGTATCCGCTCAATATTTTTCAGTTGCCTGATAACGGGAACGGAATGAGGAAACAGTCAACCTTTGGACTTCTAAAACGACGCCTCAGGCCTTAATGCCTTAACGTTCCTCTACTTCAAGCTTGAGCGCTTAAGCACAGACCCGGGCTACAGCTTCGACGAAGTACTCTCGACACACGTAATGACTACTTATACCCAGTCTTACTTGAGCTTCTGACTTGTTTGATCAAACGATAACGATGCCATCTTAAACTTTGTTGGTTCCACAACGCGTGTTCTTGCTCGAGTTCAATTGTCAAGGTCCTAAGATACACAGGATGTTTCGCGGTTTCCGTCGAATCAACTTCGGTCTCAGCTTATCTCCCCACTTTCGGAGACTTGCTACGACAAAACCTCTCTCGAAACTGGACTCAAAAATGGGGACTGGGCCATGAGTTGGAACTTGGCATCACAATCGGTGTCATTTAAAGTTGGAAACTGAGGGTGTTCAATGGCGCCGATTTTGATGCCATCCCGTCGCGTTATAAAGGATCCTTCTCTAGAATCCTCTTTCTCTCTGACCACCTCGTATCTGTTTCAATGGCTTCTGTGATCTGGGATGACGACTCGTATCATATGTTGCTTGGAGTCGAAGGATTTGATCGAAAAATACCAATACAGAACCCAGATTACTTTGGTGGTTCTGCCACCCTGCTATATGGACTATTACCAGATTCACCATTCCTATTCTCTGCCAATTTTTCAGGCGAGTACCAGCTTAAGCCTAACTTACGCTTTGGAGACTCATCACGAATGTAGGATCCTCTGTTGCACTATTCGGATGGATAACTCATACGTTGTCTGTCACAGTCATGATTAATGGCGAGATACAACATGGGATCCAGTTTACCGCAAAAGAACCATCCACAGTCAATATCCTCTATCAGTCCCCGACTTTGCCTATTGCGACTCATAATGTCACGATCTGGCCAGAGAACCTTCCGAGCATTGATACTGGGCCAGATCCCCAATTTACACTTGACTATGTCATCATTGAAGTGGGAAAGAACACTCCATTGACTGGAGAACGTTTGATCGTCGATGACAGTGATCCTTCAGTTGACTACAGCGGTAATTGGGCACTGAATACTAGCATCCTAGCTGGCAATAACACTGTTGCTCGTCACGCCTATAAAAACGCAACACGTCAAGCCACACAGGGGTCAGCTACCTTTCGTTTCAATGGTTTGTATTCTATTAGAAGATTGAACTGCTTTGACTGACCGCAAAGCGTCCTGTAGGAACCTCAGTGTCTGTATTCGGCGCCAACTTTGTTGGACCAAGGGGTCCAGATAGCACACCCCTTTCCGATGATGAACCAAACCCTCTCCTGATGATTACCTACGTTTTAGACGGACATACGACTGGCGGTCTTTATTACAACCCGGCTCCATCTCAACCGGTCATACCCGCCTCAAACTTTATCTGGTTCAACAGAGACAGCCTTGCTCCAGTTAATCATACATTGGAAATAAGAATTGAAGCCGCTCGTAATGCAACCTTCATTCTGGACTACATAGTCTATACCCCGTCCTTTGTGTCACTCGCCGAGAAAGAGGGCTCAATTACTCAGCAGTCTTCGACCTCTCAAATTCAAGCAACAAGTACGGCTATTGGGCCGCAGATCACCACCACATCTACCCATCCTGGCATATCTTATGTAAGGCTTTTGGTGACCGTGATTGCGCCCGTTCTTTTTGGAGCTATCGTCGTTATTCTCTTACTAATGCGCATGAAGAAGCTTCTCTTCTGGTCCTCCAAACGAAGCCCCAGCACAGGTATGATAGTCATGACCCTGAAACATAGCACTGATTGGTATCAAGTCATTCCTTTCCAGCTTCCTCATCCTCAAACTCAAGAGCTTTCTCAATTGCGAGTTTATCATAAATCCAGCACCATCAATGGACACAATGTCCAAAGCCCCATTGCTGATCATGACCTCCCACTAGTTGGAATGACTGTTCCTTCTAATGGGATAGGTCGAACACTTGACACACACAGACGTGCGCGCTTATGGGAACGGCTTTGGCGGCGCACAGAGCCCGGAACAGGTATGTTTCGTCTTATGATTTACAATTCCCCTTTCTGAATTTGTATACAGTGGAACCTTTTCCGCCCGACTGGAATCCCTCAAGTTCCAATCGCCCAATGGTTCAACAGAAACCTCCCCTACCTAACTGGGCTTCGCCTACTGAACGACGAGGATCCCAACACAGTATCACCGGGAGTGTAAATGAGACCATCGTGGCTGATCCACGAGTTCAAGAGCTGGAAGAACTGGTATTTTCCCTCCAACAAGAAATCGAAGAAACACGTCAGGTATACGGAGCACAGAATGGGGTGCTTATGAGGGAATTGGTTGGGAGCCACAACGAATTACCGAACGAACGCGGCGGACAAGAGAACGAGGATTATGGTAGTGTGGCAGTGTCGACTACGGTAGTTTGACGCAGGGTTTACTAAGAGTGCTGGGGAATTGCTGACACTGGATTCATCGAGCCTTACCTAGTATCACATTTCTTTGTTGTTACGAATATTCAGGCATAGACTCGTACATTACGTCTATGAGACTATGACAATTATTCGCTATCACTGTCGCTGTAATCAAAGTCACCACCGGATGGCCTACAGAGAAGATCATTCAGAGAAGCTACAGAATCATCCAAAGATCTTGCATCAGACTCGCTGGAGCAGGATATATCATCGTAATCCGAGTTGTATTGAAAGTCCGAGTCGTCAGAGTCACTATCTTGAAAGTTCCTGTCGTCATCCATGAACCTTTCCACGCAAAGAACTCCTGCCACTGGTGCACATTCTACTTTAATGCCAGGAAACTCAAGACTAAAAGCCTCGTCGTTTGACGTGGCCGAGCCTGGGGGGAATGCAGCTATGATGTCGAAGATCTGATGAAATGTGAAGGTGGGAGTTAGATTGGGAATGATGCGAATGCGCTCGAGTTTAGGCCAGGCAGTCACCGATGACATCCAATCATAATATTGGTTCAACCTGTCAGATCCAAACCTTGGATCTGGCAGAATATCCACCCATCTAACGGTGGGATGGGATACTTGGACATCATCTAGATAGGAACTTGGTTGGAAGACAATATGTTTAAGGTCCGGGCATTCAGCAATAAGGTTTTTAACCCTTTCTACTAGTATTCCCCTTTCTCCTAGGATGTGAAGGACACGCAAATGGCGTGCGTATGTTTTGAAGAACGAGAGGAATATTTTTTCGACTCGTTCACCTTTACCAAGACCGGGAAAGGAAAACCGTTGGAGATGAGGTACTGATAAGAGCTCGAGCACACTTGCTGTATTGTATATTTCCTCGGAGCTGATGAGAAGAAGGTCTTCGAGATTGGGAAAGAGGAATGGCTTATTAGTGCCGGTTGCCAGGGGTTGGCTCAAATCACTTTCATCAATGATTAGAGAGAGGGAGACAAGATTGTTGCAAGTTTTGTCAAGGAGTGTTAGGCAGAGGGGAATGGAAGTCTGGATAGAAAGACAAGTGATTGCTGTATTGAGTGTAGGAAGGACTGCAGTAGGCGGAAACACAGGAGCAAATCTTGGTCGTTGTAGAGAGTAAAGAGGCGGCGGCGGAGCCTCATATGGAGGAGGGGGAAGTTGGAAAGTGAAACCTTTGAGTGAAGAACAAGAGTCAATGATCTCTTGGAGGTACTTCGAGAATGAAGCACCATGGTGAGGGTAGACAAGAGTGTGGACCGCAATGTGCTTGACAAGATTTTGATATTTTGAAGGAGCTGTCTTGATAGTACGAAGAAATTTTGGAAGTTGGTCCAATCGACGGAACACAACCTCCTCGTAGAGAAATTCTATCGCAACAAAGTGCCAAGATTTACAGACGGAGGAAATTGACAAAGTTGTTTCCACTGACTTCCACCAAGCGGAATTAGGTCCCGAGGCTGGAAAGGGATTGAGGAGGAATCTGGGAGTGATTGTGCGGAGGAAGATGAGTGAGAGGATTTCGAATGGGAGGTGAGGGCATTGAGTAGTTGAGTGTAGTGATGATGACTAGGAAAAATTAGTATCTTGATGGATGATACATAGTATGAAGATACTTGCCAACAAGACCGGCGAGGTGCTCATAGGATGCCTTTCATACGTCTCGTAGTTCAATCCACTAGCCTGAAGCTATCGTAAGCAGACGGACGTGAGATAGAAAAGTTGAATTACTTTTGAAGACGAAGTGAAGTGGTGGTTCAAGCTGATCAAGATCGATATCGACAATCCCGACTCGGAAATTGCGGAAATGAGAGACACTTCGTCAAATCCCATCAAATACATAACCGAAGTGACACAATGCAATTGAAGTTATTTCATTCCGCTATTCACCTACCCTTTAATACTAGAAATTTCCAGAATGAAAGAAAGTTCGTCCATTACCCACTGTATTTTCAAGTTCTTTCCAATGATGAACTCGTTTCATTGGCGTAAAGAAACCTAAATACATTCACAACCATCATTCATCGTCGCTGCATTCAAAATCACCATTGGACAAGTGACATAGGTCATTTAATGAAGCGATAGAGATATCCGAAGATCCTTCATCTGACCAAGACCTACTAGAGCAAGATATATCATCGCAATCCGAGCTGTACTGGAAATCGGGGTCGTCAGAGCCAGTATCTTCGAAGTTCTCCTCATCATCAATGAACCTTCGAAGGCGGACAACACCTGGCCTACATTGCACTTCAATTCCGGGGAAGGCAAGATCAAAAGCCTCGTCGTTTGTTGTCACTGAGCCTGGGAGTAATGCAGATATGATGTCGAAGATCTGCTGGAAAGTGTAGGTAGAAATTAGATTGGGAAGCACGCAAATGCCTTTGAGCTTTGGCAAAGCAGTCTTTGCCTCTGATAATATCCAGTCATGATATCTGCTATCATATTCATCCCTTCTACATGATAGAATATCCATCCATCTAACACCGGGATGAGTGACTTCGACAGCAAGGGAAGGGAATATGATGAGATGCTCGAGGACTGGACATGCATCAATAAGGTCTTGTATACTTTGTGTCCCTGAGCCTCCCTGAACATGAAGGACACGCACGTGGCGACCGTATGTTTTGAGAAATGACAATAATGGTCTGTCGAATCTGGGTAAGTCTTCATCCCAACCAGGAAAGGCAAAGCATTGAAGACGAGGCACTGATAAAAGCTGGATCAAGCGCACTAGATCTTTCGCTCCTTGATAAGACCCGCCAACAAAGTCGACGAGAAGGTCTTCAAGATTGGGAAGGAGAAACAACTTTTGGGTGCTGAATTTCAGAGGTGGGCAGAAATTAGAATTATCGATGATTATGGAGAGGGAGAGGAGACTGTTGCAAGTTGAGCGGATTAAACTCGAAATGAAGGGAACAGAATTATTGAGGCAGAGGCGAGTGATGTTTGTATTGAAGGTAGGAGGGAACGTGATGGGTGGGAGTGCAAGAGGAGATAGAAAGCTAACGCCTTTGAGGGAAGAACAACGGTCCACGATGCCTCGAAGGTAGTTTGAAAATGAAGCACCGTAGGGATGGATGATCAAGGCATAGATTATGATATGCTGAACAAGATTCTGATATCTCAAAGAAGCCTTCTTGATGACACAAAGGAATTTTGGAATCTGCTCCAGTCTACGGAACACGACGTCCTCATAGAGAAATGGTATACCGGCAAAGCGCCAAGATTTACAGACAGAAGAGATTGACAGGATTGTTTCCACCGACTTGTACCAAGGAGAGTCAGGTCCCGCAGACAGGGAGGGATCAAGAAGGAATTTGGGAGCAATCGTACGAAGGAAGATGAGTGTGAGGATTTCAAGTGGGAGATGTGGTGGCATCGAGCGATTGGTTTGAGCGATGTTGCCTGAAAACGTATCAGCTCTTTTAACATAGAGATTCCGGTACATATGACGAAGGACTTGCCAAAATGCTCATTCACAATCCAGTGATAGAGGTCCTTTATGAAGATCTTCGAACCAACTGGATCACGGACCCGACGGCGATGGTCGGAGGAGGGCGCTGATGTTTACAAGACGGTGTCGCCAGGGTGCTCAACAGATTCTGATGGCCCGAGCAAGCGGATACCTGTCTTGCATTTGGATACTGGATCCAACTCCCAAATCACACCTTCCTCTTCTGAGATCTGAAGCTGTACCCATAGTTCTCAAGCGACAGACCTAAACTTCGCCTCTGGTTCACCCCCCAATCTCCCATCTCTCGCCCCTGCAACCACATCGTCCACGCAAGCACGCAAATACTCCAAGAGGAAACCTCGAACTAGACGATGACCTCGTTCTCGGTCTTCGTCATACATACTTCTCAATGGGGTGCCAGTGGAAGCTCAATGGAGGCTGTAATCATACTGTAATGTCGGGCCGAAGACACCCGTGATCCGAGTGCGGAGTCCGAGTCGACGAGGCTCAGCGCAGAGCTGCCCTGCAGTCCCCCATTTGCCATGTCAAGGTGCTCGCCCACCCTACGAGTTCACACCCACGCTGGGATGGATCCACCTACTCATATGAACGTTTGAACCATCGGAGAACCGCGCCCACAAATCTGTTTGATCCATACATGGACAGTGGGCACTCACAAGAGCTCCTCTTGTGCATACTTTTCCCTCCGGCACGCTGCCATGATACTGATTACATCCATCTCCTCTGCCAGAATACATTGCGGATGGCTTGTCTCGTCGCTCAAAGGCCCATGGGACTACTACTACATAACTTCGATCAATGGCCGTGATGCCGTATCCTCGCGCTCGGTGTAAATTCCCGTCCTACTCGACCATAACATCTTTCAGGCTTCCGTCGCCCCTTTCTCCGACCTAGACACACCCCAAGCCTTCTCAGCATGGGCCATCTTCCTACTTAACGACTCGCCCCGCATCGCCCATCTGCAGCCCATGAATACACCTGCGCCCTCCGTTCAATGGATCTTCAATGGCGACAGCATGGAGAGCATCCTCAACAGACTTCATGTTCCCAGACTGCTGCGCCCTACACCCACAATCGCAAGCAGATAACTCCGACAGGCATTCCAAACCTCAGCTCTCACCTCGTCCGAACCCTCCACCACCAACCTTAAATTCCACTAACCTCCACGAACCACCCATTTCACCCTCACTCTCCATTACCTCATTTCACAACTATGACACTACAAGCATAAAAAAACGCAAATACTCTCCCAAGCACGAGCCTGCCAAAACTGTGGTTAACCTTAGCCTCAATTACCAATCTTGATCCTGTATGGATGCGTACGACCCCACGTTGTCGGCTGTTGTGAGAGTGTTGAAAAGTATAACGTAGGAGGAGAACGTTTTAGGGTGGGTGAGGGATGGGGGTTGGCAATGTTGTATCCGGAAGGGGTGCAGGATTATAATGAGGAACGGAAGAGAGGGACAGCACAATGTAGGAGAACACAGGAGAGTGAGACGGCTGACGAGGATATAAGTACGAGTGCGCCACAAGGCACCATGCGCTAAGGTAGGTATCAACGAACACCCGCACGTCACCAACTGTGACGCTCTTCCAGCCACCTCATTCTTGGTACCCTCCTTACTCCACACCTCACCCAGTTAGGTACGGTTTGGGAGCCAAGATTAAGTTGAAGAGGTTGTCATATTCCATTTCGGAATTACGCAATGTATAATAGTTGCTTTATATCTATCTTTTCATGATCATGATCTATGAGACTACACATGTATGACAACCGTTTGACATCAATGCATATATATCACGGTTTTATGCGTTTACATTTAGCCCGTAAACTCATAACACTTATTCGTCGTCCTCACTTACTAATTCAAGAAGGTCTCCCAATGAGCCTACAGATTCAGATTCGGTAGCTTCAAGGTCTTCGCTGGAGCAGTCGGACACGTCCGAGTCTGAGTCAGTGATAGAATCCGAGTCAGAGTCTCTGTTTGGATATTCAAAGCCTGAGTACCCGGTTGGATCGTCGATGAACCGTGCGATGCGAATAATGCCTGGCCTGTATTGCAGTTCTATTCCAGGAAATGTGAGATCAAAGGCCTCATCATCGGACATGACCAAGTTCGGTGGTAATGCAACAGACATGGGTTGAACGATGTGTTCCGGACTATGCACCTCGCGTAATCCTTTCAGTTTGGGAAAGGCAGCCTTGGCCTTTGATAGTGTCCACATCATCTTTTTATGCCCGCGTGGTGGAGGCTCTTGTCCAATATCCAACCATTTGACGTTGGAATGAGTGAGAGGGGAAAAAAATCCAGGATAGAGACCAAAATGCTCAAGCATTGGGCAGGCATCTAAAAGTTTCTGCAAATACTCTGTCTCCGAGCTCGTTCTCAGCAAGTGATAGGCTGCGAACACGAACTCTAGATGGAGGACCGTTACTTGATAACCATACGTTTTGAGGAACGAAGCCAAAGGTCCACGTAAGTCATCCGGATGGCAAAACATGAAGAAGAATCGGCGGAGACGAGGGACCAGCAGTAGGTCGAGCATCCGATCCAGAGGTTCCTTGTCTTCTGCGTATATAGACAGGTCTCGCAGGTTGGGAAGAGGGAATGTTTTGTCGACATTGATGATTTCTAGGGATGGGTTATGGATGATGATAGTGAGTGAGATCAGACTGTCACGAACACAGTCCAATAGGGACAGAATGATGGGTGTAGCTGTACGGAGACAAAGGTGAGTGATTTCAGGGTTGAGTGTAGGGATGACTGCAGTACATGGCAGCTCGGTTGGAGATGGAAAACTGAATCGCTTGAGGGAGGGGCAGCTGTCGATGATGTTTTGGAGGTACGTTGAAAATGAAGCACCGTAGCGGGGGTAGACGAAGGCATAGATCGTAATCTGTTTGATGAGATTTTGATATTTCAACGGGTTTGTCTTAATGGTACGGAGAAAGGTTGGAAGTTGCCTCAAATTACGGAATACAACATTCTCGTATAGGAACCTGATTCCGGCGAAGTGCCAAGAGATACAGACTGCAGAGATGGATAAGGTTGTTTCCACTGCCTTCCACCACGGAGAGGCGGGTCCTGCAGTAAGAGATGAGTCAAGGAGAAAATCGGGAGCAATTGCACGAAGAAATATGGCTGATAGGATTTCAGGTGGAAGCTCTGGATATTGAGCAACCACTTTGGATGGCTAGAAAAGATCAGCTACCAGCTTACTGGGAAATTAGGGGTACTTGCCAATAATGCTTCTGTGCCCTCCATTTATCTCAACGGATGACTCGGACAGAGCGCGAATGAACCGTAAGAGAAAACGACGACCAAAGGATAAGTAGTGGGAGCACGGGTGGTATGATTGATCGCGTGGTTCTGGTCACCGAACACAGAAAGTTCTTAGTGTCTATATCCAAATAGTGGCGCGGGGCGCGAGGGGGCGCGGGCCAACAACATGGGTAAATAATACCTCGATGATCGAGATTTCCGCGAGGAATTCCGAGTCTTCATCGCGATAACCGACTCTAAAGGGCCCAGACTTCACTTTCACACTTTCACACTTTCACTACCACACAGAACTAGAACTACCAGACCGGAAATGACGCTCGACATAACCAGCTTCATCGACAGCAAAGGCGGGAACTCTGAGGAGATCCGGGAATCCCAGCGCAAACGCGGGCATTCCGTCGAGGTTGTTGATGAGATTATTGAGATGTATGGGGAGTGGGTTAAAAGTGCGATGTGTTTCCTCTTTCTGATGTGTAGAAAAAGAAAAAAAAAAAAAAGCTGATGTGCGTTTTAGTGGATTTCGATACGAACGCCCTGAGAAAAAAGGTTAACGAGGTGCAGAAGCAGATCGCTGCTCAGAAAAAGGTGCGTCTCCCATCTCTTCTCTGTTGAAAGATGGGTGATGTAACAGGCGATGTGTGTATGTGTGTGTGGAATAGGCAAAGGAGCCCGCAGACGAGCTCGTAGGGGAGAAAAAGACGATTGATGCGGAGGTTGAGGCGAAGAAGAAGGAAGCGAAGGAGTTCAAGATTAAGATGAGGCAGAAGGCGGGGACAATTGGGAATATTGTTGGTTCGAAGGTGCCTGTTAGTTCGTCCGAGGTGCGTGTTCTTCGTCTTCATCTTGAGGAAAGAGACTAATGAGGTTTTTTGGGGGGGTATGACAGGACGATAATGCCACGATACGGACGTGGTTCCCTCAGGGAGAGACGGATGAGCCTGCTGCACGACTGGATATTTTGCCGCATCATGAGGTGCTGTTGAGGTTGGACGCGATGGATCTGGATCGGGGTGCATTTGTGTTTTTCTTTTTTTCTCGCGATCTCGTACAGATCGTACTCATTTTATGATCTATCTAGGCGCAAAGATCGCAGGCCACAGAGGATACTTCCTCACCAACGACGGAATTGATCTAAACCAGGCTTTGATTTCGTATGGATTGGACTACCTACGGGGGAAAGGCTACAAGAAGATTCAGCCGCCGTTTTTTATGAATAAGGATCAGATGGCCAAGACGGCGCAGCTTGACCAGTTCGTTGAGGAGCTGTACAAGGTACGCGCTCCTCCCATCTTCCCTCAAACTCACCAACTATCCATCAGGTCATCGGGTCAGACGACGAGAAATACCTGATCGCAACCTCGGAGCAGCCCATCTCGGCATACCACTCTGACGAATGGTTCGAGAGCCCCGAAACGCAGCTCCCGATCAAATACGCAGGCTATTCAACGTGTTTAAGCCGGGTCGGCAGGTCGAGACATGTGGGGCATCTTCCGCGTGCACCAGTTTGAGAAGGTTGAACAGTTCGTGATTACGGACCCCAAGTCGAGCTGGGATATGTTCAATACGATGATCGCAAATAGCGAAGAGTTTTATCAGAGCCTTGGGCTGAGGTACCGCGTCGTGGGTATCGTGTCGGGCGCGTTGAATTTGGCGGCAGCGCAGAAGTATGATCTGGAGGCGTGGTTCCCGTTCCAGAGGGCATATAAGAAGTTGGTCTCGGTTTCGAATTGTACGGATTATCGTGAGTGCTGCTTGGGGTTCTGGTGATGTGGTTCTGACGGTGGTCAAGAGGCCCGCAAGCTCGAGGTGAGGTGCGGGATCAAGAACAAGGATCAGACGAGAAAGGTGTATGTACACATGCTCAATGGGACGCTGTGTGCGACGGAGCGTGCGCTGTGCTGCCTGGTGAAGAACTACCAGACCCCTGAGGTTCGTGATGCGTCTCATTCGGGCAACAGTGCACTAAAAAACAAACAGGGCCTGGTCATCCCCGAGGTGCTGCGGCCGTCTATGAGGGGACGGGCGTTCCTGCCGTTTGTCAAGGAGCTGCCAAAGAGCCTGCAGAAAAAGACGGCGGCGTAGATAGAGTAGAATTGTTTAATTTGTGAATGATGAACGGTAGCTGTGCTACCACCGCCTTTGTCCGAAATGTGCGAGGGGAGCAAGCTCCTAATTACGGTTGTGGACGAACAGAGTCTTGCCCAAGCATGCCTCGCTCGTCGAGGACAAGATCCACCGCTCAACATGGACCCGCCCCATCACCCGCCCCATCCACGGTGTCTGCGCTCGCCGCCTCCGCATCCTCGTCCCCAACGTCGACCCCATCCGTGGCGCCCGCCGCAGGTCAAAGGGCCCCATCCTCTGAGTTGCATGCATCGCCCTCGTCGTCACCTTCGTCATGCTCCCTTGCAGCCGTGACAACTCCCAGTGGTCAGAGAACTGGCCCCCGTCGCCCCCAGGCGAGCAGTCCATCCTCGTCTTCAGAAGAGACAATCTACAGTGCATATGGAAGTGGGAGATTGCCAGTTGTCATTTCCCGAGCACAAACTAGTACGTGGCGAGGCTCGTGTGCCATGTTGACATTCATCATGCTGTTCCAAAGCAGCTTGGATTAAAGACTGCACCCCTCAACCCTGCGCTCCCGCATCAGGTCCAAGCCGTCACGGATCCCGTTTGACGAGAGGAACACCGAGACATACTTACGGTGTGGGTCCCAAGCGTACCTATTTGGACATTCAATATGTATTCAGAGCGTATGCGAATGGTGATCCGCACGAAAGGTGCTGCAGGGGTGATGAGTGGCGCTTGATAAAGGTGTATAGAGATGAAATATCCGGCGTCGGGGGGTGTAACACCACGAAAGGTATGAGGATTAACACATTGAGCTTAAGGAGGGCAGGTAGCCTAAAAAGGCCATCAAACATAGGATTCAGGTCAACAACCAGATTGATGTCGAGATAGTTAGTGATTCGAGAGTTTTTGAAAGAGGCGACGGGAGGAACAATGGTTGTTTCCATTATATCGTCCGAGAAGGACTGAATCTCGAGTTAGATATATGGAAAAAGAGATCTGTTACTATTAGGTTGGGAAGTTTGCGACCCACCCCTGGTGGAGAAATATCAACGATTTCTCCAGCTTCTGAAGGCGCACACCGAAGGTTGAATGAAAGCAATGAAGGATGAAACAGGTGATGTGTCCAAGTCGTGAAAGACAATTGTAATAGTGGTGCTGCCTGTACGGTAGCTCGTGCAACCCGGATCACCCTTTTTGAACGTTGAAAGGGATCAGGCGTGAAACACGTTCTCAAACTTCGGAGGTTCAATGGTAAACACAGAGATGTCCTTGACCCTGTCCGATTGAGTGTCCACTTGATTTCCTCGTATTCCTCAATGCCAGGAAGAAATTTTGGCATATCTGTCACCAAAAGAGATTGCTGAAAAAGGAAGGCCAGTCGACAGAGTATAATTTATAGAAAAAGTACTACCTAAATTGGTCGAATATATGCACCATCTTCTTGTCGTCGGATACAAAGCGAAGTTCCCTGGATATGTCCTCCATGACCGTCTCAAAAAGGTTGCGGACGCCCATAACTTTGCGTGATTACTTGAGGGCAGAAAGGATAAGATGACAAGCCGAATCTTAACTGGTAGGTCGGGAACTGGCATCGTCCTGATGGCTAGGGTGAGCGGGGAAAGGAAAGCTGACAATTGGCAAGAGAAGTACATAGTGTTTATAGAAACCCCTAGAGAGCCTCACTTGCAGGAACACATGAGCAATGCACGTCAAGAGTTATTTACACAAGCCTCGTGAACTTCATCTGTGATACTAGGTGCGCTTGAGCTGCCTTTGGCCCATTGTCAACGTATGGCAGCATCTGAGTCAATGGTCACAACAAAAATGCACTGATAGCAATACGCTGACCGTAAAGGAATGTGTTCATTTGGGTCAGCCACAACACCAATAGAGCCAAACACGCTAACCTTGGTCAGTCCATTTTTGCCAAGTTGCAAGTTTGCCTTTTTCGCCGTCGTCCTCGCCGTCGTCCACGTCGTTGAAGCATACGAAATGGCTGCTCCCCTCACTTCCTTCGATGGTATTGGTATCGCCAATCTCCCCAACCAGGTAAGCTTGCTACGCCTTTTCTGTACTGAAACTCTCATGACACGAAAGCACCCCAGAGGCACAAGATTGTTGCTAAACGTGGAGCTCACTTCACCATCATGGTTGTCGGTGAGTACTTCGATCCTTGATCTTTGGAACACGTACTCAAATACTCTCGAGGCGAGTCGGGATTGGGCAAGACGACGCTCATCAATACGCTCTTTTCCACCGAACTCTCACCCCCAAAGAACTACTCGCGCCGCCACCACAAGCAGCTCGACAAGCTGACAGAGGTGGAGATTATAAAGGCTGAGTTGGAGGAGAAACAATTCAAAGTCAAGCTTACGGTCATCGACACCCCAGGCTTTGGTGACTACGTTAACAACCGCGATTCGTGGACGCCCATCGTCGATTTCATTGACGACCAGCACGAAGCCTACATGCGCCAGGAGCAGCAGCCTCAGCGCCACGAGAAAATTGACCTTCGCGTTCACGCCTGCCTGTACTTCATTCGGCCAACGGGTCACACGTAAGCACCTTCGT
The DNA here is from genome assembly GCA_017657315.1 of Termitomyces sp. K1Ag. Classification (NCBI taxonomy): domain Eukaryota; kingdom Fungi; phylum Basidiomycota; class Agaricomycetes; order Agaricales; family Lyophyllaceae; genus Termitomyces; species Termitomyces sp. K1Ag. The sequence goes on from JAGGAR010008039.1 coordinate 33,178, forward strand.
CATCTTAGATATGACCAATGTTGAGTTTCTGTACACTTTAGGCTCAAGCCCTTGGACATTGAGATCATGAAGCGCCTCGGAACGCGTGTCAATCTTATCCCCGTTATTGCTAAGGCTGATACATTGACCCAAAACGACCTGTACCTTTTCAAGCAACGGGTATTTACTTTCTCTTACTTTTCCGCTTCAAAGGTCATTTAGTTTTTTTGGAAGATTCGTGAAGTGATTGCGGCGCAAGGAATCAGGATCTACACGCCTCCCATTGATCCTGACGACGAGAATGCAGACCATGCACGCGTCTTGATTGAAGCCATGCCCTTCTCTATCATTGGTTCCACTGAAGATGTCAAAACTCCTGATGGTCGTGTCGTCAAGGGTCGTGAGTACATTTGGGGTGTCGCTGAAGGTATATATAGCTCTGTAACTCATCCCCTTTCATTCTGCTAACTTGACCCGCCCATAGTCGAGAATGAGAATCACTGCGACTTCAAGAAGCTTCGTTCGCTTCTGATCCGCACGCACATGTTGGACTTGATTTCGACCTCTGAGGAGAACCATTACGAGAACTACCGTCAACAACAGATGGAGACACGCAAGTTTGGTGAGCCCAAGGTCAAGAAGAGCGACAACCCCAAGTTCAAGGAGGAGGAGGAGCAGCTTCGAAAACGCTTTACGGAGCAGGTCAAGGCCGAGGAGGCGAGATTCAGGCAATGGGAGCAACATGTATGTGGCCTTTCCTCATTGGGCCTCTATGTTCCTCTCCATAACTTTCTTACGTTATTTTTACGTTCCAACCCGTATTGACGCCATACTTTTGTAGCTTATTGCCGAACGCGACCGTCTCAACAAGGACCTCGAGCAGGCACACAGCCACATCAAGCAGTTGGAGGCTGAGCTCGACCACCTCCAAGTCAATATGTATGGTCGTGGTACTACCAGGCGATGATCGTCTTCCTCCTTCATTCTTTTCATCTTTTGAACTTTCTTGGACCATACCTTTCACTTCTGCAAAATACTGCACGGTGTCATTACTCATATACCCTCCACCGCCCCGCTCTCTTCCTATTGTATGCTCCTCCCTCCCGGTATTGTCCTTACTTCGGAGTGAATGGATGCCTGACGCTGTAACGTATGAATCTGGTTCCGAGGTCGTCATTTCTTCTTATATTGGAGTAGTACAATCGTTCCTGCGATACCCTTTGATTACAACTTTGTTGTGATGTTGGATATATATTAGGGTCTCGCTCGACGGCTCAAAGCTCGAGGTCCCCCTTGGTCATCCTCATGAGGCTTGTGTTCGGTCTTCTATTTACTCGATTTTATTTAACTTTGCCTTTCGTAAGTCAGTCGTTGGAATCGGAGGAATAAATCCCAAGGCATTTGAATTACCAACACCGATACCGCGGCTCAAACAACCACTTACCTTGTTCTCTCGTGCTCCTATGCTGGCCTCCATTTCTAAAATCGCATCATGAAGCTCCGGCACAAGTACTGAGAAGAATTTCCCTGGTTTCTGTTTCCATGTAGCGGCATCTCTGGAATCAGCCATGGTCCCAGTAGGTCCCAGTCCGAACGGGAGTTAAGTGAATCCAGTGCGATTCGGGTGCAACGAGGTGAGGCGGTATGAGGATGCCTTACATGATGTAGCTTGGCAATGTTGTTGTCGGATCATCTGCATAGTAATATGTTGACGGGTTAAAAAAAATAGCTTCCACCGAATCGAAAACAAAACGCGGAAAAGTGTGGCACCAAAGACCTCCATCCTTCTGGATTTTATTTTGTTGATGAGTCTATGCTAAAAGATTCGGCGATCTGCCAAAAGCTTTGGCATTTGACACAGGAATATTGTTGGCCTGGCAACATCATAAACACGGAGTACTGAGTACTGAACAGCCAGTCATTTTCCAGTTTCTTCAGCAATATTCAACTACCGTTGACGTTTTTTTGAGTTTCTTTTTCTTCTTCCGACTTACACAAACTACAGGAGTCTACGGGCGCTTTTTTCCGTCGTCTCAACTCTGGATTTAGATCCAAAGGAAGCTGTTGCTGAACGTCGGCGACCTCCAAAACGATCTAGACCGACATTGAAACTAGTTGAATGCGACCTCTCCAACACAGCAAAATGTAAAGGTCGTAGAGTCTAATGACGCTATTGTAACCTCATGCTTCAACTTCAGCTTCAGGGTCACAAGACCCCCTTGTAACGAGTCACTATGGGCATCGGTCGCTCAAAGTCTCCTTGGTTAAATTTGTATCGACGTTCACGCGAAGTTCAACTTACGCTTTCCCTAAGCTGATCTCTCAGAAGTTCAGTGCCCAGCATGTCGCAAGATAGAGCAAAGATTTTCGTCAATTTTCATCAATCGTACAGGTAACATTGGTAGATCGTAAGTACGTAGACTGAACACAGAGGCAACCTCATGATCAATGGCCGACTCCCTTCTCGAAGACAGTGACGCTCTCAACCTCATCGAAGTTGTAAAGTGGCTCAAGCTCGGTCTTTCGGAAGAAGATGTAGCGCTTGATCCAATAGGGCAGATAAGTCTTTGCCTGGTAACTGATGTGACGAGAGGTGGGCACGGCAAAGACGTAGTCTAGCTCCTCCAGCGTTCGTTGTTTCGTTTCTTTGACAGGACAGTCAATACGATCCAGGTCTCCTGAAATAGAAGAAAGACGCACCAGGCATGAGGAAGAAGATCATGACAAACGCGACGATGTTTAAACCGGCATAGAAGCCAAATGCTATTGCACGATCAGGTCAATGCGGCATCTAAGTAGAATTTGAGTTGACAGACCTCCGACCTGTGTGAAAGCAGATTGGATGCGTGGGAAGGTGATGGAAAGCACCGACGCCCAGAACAGGCATGTTGCTACGGCCCAAGACATTCCCATTTCTCTGTGTGTCAAGGGGAAGACTTCAGCGGAATATGTGTAAGGTACAGGACCTTCTCCAGGGGAGTAGAACGCTGGAATGAAAACTCAAGATACTATGTCGACATCATGTAGAACCTGCGACGTACCGGCGAAGATGAATACGAAGAGGGCAATAATGGGAACGCGGGCACTATTTCCTGTTGGAATGAAGAACGAAAAACCGGCAGCTAGCAAACTCCATGCCATGTTTGGGAAAGTGAACAGCAAGAGATTACGCCGACCAAAGGTGTCAATTGTCTACAAAAATTCAAGGTAAAAATCATCGGTCAAGTTATTAAAATAAGCATAAACTTACCCAGACAGCAGGAAAGGCAAATACCCAGTTGACCATGCCGAAGCCCCACGATGCGAGGAGCGCCTGCTTGTTGGTATAACCGGCAAGGGAGAAGATGCTCGAGGAGTAGAATGCAATGATGTTGATTCCACACATCTGCTGAGCAATCATGACGACGAAGCTAGCGAGGGTTGCACGGCGGACGCGAGGGATGGTAAAGAGCTCGAAGAACCGAGTCGCGTAGCTTGAACCTTTCAGAACTGCGAACTCCTCGACCAGCTGCCGGTGGACGTAAAAGAGGTCCCTTGCAGCTTGGAGTTCGCTGTTTCGTAGACGTTTGAATGATTTGTACGCGTCATGGTAACGACCTTTCTTCATGAGCCATCGAGGAGATTCTATGTAGGCCAAATCAATCTCATCAGAATGGAAACGAGCCTAGAACGGCCGATTCAGCATACCAGGGCAGAAGTAAATGAGAAGTGTGAGAGGAATTGCGGGTACGAAGGCAGATGCAATTTGGAGACGCCAGGCGATCGGACCAACATTAACAAAGACCAGGTTTGCACTGAAACCAAGCATGATGCCAAAGGCGGTCTGAGAGAATAAGTCAGAAAGGCTAGAAAAGCGGTGGGGTGAAAGTAATGTACCCAGAGTTGCCACGACATCACCAAACCTCCACGGATGCTTGCTGGAGTATTTTCAGCAGCAAAGACAGGCGACGTAGACGCTTTCGGGCCCATTCCAAGACCAAGGAGCAAGCGACAAACCTGGGTACTGAGAGTAAGGCGGGTTCCAAACTTGGACTGTGCGTGTACTAACCAGAAGTTGTGGCCAAGTTTGACAGAATCCCTGTCCCAAAACAGAGAAAATGCAGAAGATTCCACAAAAGAACAATGTCCCCCGACGACCAAGCAAGTTATTCAAAGGGTCTGTGAGCCAGCAGCCCAGCAGACAGGAAGCGATGTATGGACTGGACGGACGCGTCGTTTATCTTACTGCGTTTGAGAAAGAAGAGTGTCTTACCCGGAATTGATCAGACCGACAATCCATTCGTGATTGGCAGCGTTAGGAGCGCCCGGAGCAATGGAAATGCCGAACTCGTCGGGAAAAGACAAGTTAGCACCATTGGAACCTGTCTGGTCCCATCCCCTGTTCAAAGAGGGGTTAAACCATGGTAATACATAAAAAGGTCTCAGAGACTCACTGCACGGCGGCGGCGAGACTACATACGATGACCGTCATGTATAAATCACGAGGTTGAGACCATTTATCTAGAACCATGAACGTGAGTCACGTATTGGCTGGAAGGACATTTTGGGACAGACGTGTTCTTTCTCTGCGTATAATCTCCTTGTCGTCCTCGTCCAATTCTGGGATGTCCTCGAAGTCTTTTGGGTTTTGAGCGATGAGAGCACCCTTTCTCAAAAGAGGCGCGATATCCAGCATATCCTGTTCTCTTGCAAAAGTGTCTACCTGCGCAAGAAGTGTCTTCTTTGGAATGCCATGCAGGGGGTTTTGGATCCTGTAAAGCACAAGATTGGTTTTTGTTCAGCTGCTGAATCCAACAATCTTACCTTGCTTGAACATTGTTAGCAAGGTCGATCTTCTGCTGCTGCTCCTCATCAGAATGGACGTCGTTCTCGATCTTGTCGGTTGACATTGGTCAAGATAGTCGGAGAGCACAGAGGGCCCAAAAAGGGGGGAAAGCGCAAAGAGGGGGAGACAGTTCCGATCCGGATTAGGCATCGTCTTTTAAGAAGCACAGTGCGGTCTGATGGATCAGACCGACGACTGAGCCGGAACCTGGCGCCGGGTTGTGCGGGCAGATTAGAATATGGGGAAACATATCGTTACATCACTTGTGTGGAGTTTAGGTTTGCGTCTGTCCGGCGGCAATACTCGCGCAAGAAGTCTATGGACAAGAATCATCGAAAGTTCCAGGTCAGCAACTCTTGCGAGTAAGAACTGTAAGAACAGGTCAGAGCAAACAAGAATTCTTTCTACCGCAGAAACGAAAACACAGGAGACGACGCCAGAAATAAAGACTATCAGGACCTGTGATGCGCATTGTGGAGTCATGTACGATAAATGGAGATTCCAAAAACAAGTGCTCAAGATATCAATTGCAGCCATTCATGTGCCGGCAATCAAATAACCTCGCTCAGAACTTGAAGCTTGAAGCTTGAGGCCTGAGGCCTGTAGGCTGGTCGTCACTAGAAGACGATGAGTTTTGTGCCAGCGAAGTGAAAACTACCCGCGAGGTGAGCGGCGGATGACGTGATATCGATACAGGCTGAATGGAGCAGATGACCTCTTTTTGCAGGCGGCCAGGTGGAGCTAGTGAAGCTTTTTTCATGGGCTTCCATATCAAAGAATTGTGTTGCCTATCGGGATTCGAAGATGCCATGTGGAAAGCTTGATCCCAGTTGACTACTTAGTAGAAATTGGGATAAACATTGAGCAGTATTGGTTCCGGAGGCACCTTTTGAAGTTGGAGGGACTTGGCGTTCTTCACATACGTCTGCAACGATACGCGTGTAGCGATCCTGCTGTCGTTGTGCACAGAGTTAATCGAGCAGTACTTATCCGATGAGTCCGCGACATGCCTCATCACTCCATTCCAAATCACCCCACCTGCCTGATCTTTAAGGTACTTAATTGAGGTCATTCTCCTCGAAGAGTGATGGTAGTCTAGATTCACCCGTGCGTAGAAGCCTCCTACAGCTCTGAGATGTGGGATAAAGCTTGCTCAGGCTGCTACAATCTCATTCCGGTCATCCAACTGCCCATTCTAGTATCTACTTACTTACAAGGAAAACCTCTACAAAAAGCTATGAGGAACAAAACCGGACCATCTACTCCTTCCTGCGCTTCTTCTTGTCCCTAGTATCAGCGCCGTTGCCATCGGGGCGCTGAGCATATTTGCCCGCCCTCTTGTTTACAAGCCTCTGAAGAGCACGTTTGGTCTCGCCATCTTGGAAAGTCGAAACATCGAAATAGCTTGGAGCATATTCAAGCAGCCTGGGATCAAGATGAGTTGGTACCGCACTTGGGACATAGAGCGGAGAAATTGAAAATTTACCATTCGACTTTAACGTCGGACACTGTCCGGATGTACGGGCGCGTAGTGAGCACGAACTCGTTAAAAATAACCCAATCTGGCTGGTTGTCAAGTCCGCACGACGGGTGCAATGCTACCACCTGATGATCGAGTGAGAAGATGTTGAAGAGTGGAGTCATAGGGACGCACCTGATTGTCTTTGACCGTGAGGTAGTTACCCTTTTCACCCTCTTTGTGGGCAATTTGCATGAAGAAGCCACACACGAGAGCTTGCCGGATATTTATGTAGAGCTTGCGCTCATCGGAAAGGGACACGAGCTCGATGTCGAACTTCTCCATCGTGCGCTGTAGTTGTGCACGAACATTATCGGCTTGCATAAGCGCACGTTGAGAGAGATAGTGGGTCCATGTCCAATTCTTATCGTGCCTGTCTATTCAAAGGTCAGCACCGTCTCCTTTAAGGTTCTAAAGAGGAAAAGACTGACTGTTTACATATTGATTGTAAACATTTAGGAGCGTCAAATGGTCTCCATCGGGGACAGTCAGCATCTGCTTGGCTGCGTCCGCTTCCCGTCTTTGATTATTTGGACGTATCCAAATATTAGGCACTGTAAGTGCACGTTAGACAGATGCCAAATCGAAAACAAGTGACGCACCCGACATCATAGCAGTAATTGTCAGCATTTCGTTACTACACTTGAACTCCGGGCTGACAATGAGCATCTTCGCAAGCTGGATCAATCTCATGTCAATAGATGATTCTGCTCATTTCAATTGAAGGAAGGTTTACCTGGGGGTCAAGGGGGAACTCTGCCATAATGGCACCAAGTGGAGTTAGATTACCTTCGTCATCGAGTGCAGCGAGGTAGTTAAGAAGCTCCAGAGCACGCATTAACGTCTCCGGAGCAGGTGCGTCAACATAATCGAAGTGCACGAGATCCTGTTTGAAGACGTAAGGACGAAACAAAAGGACAAAGATGTAGAGCTACGTACCTTGATTCCAAGTTTCACCAATTCCAACACAGTATTGCTCAGATTGCTGCGCAAAATCTCAGGATGTGTCTGCTCCTCCAATTCCGTCATGAAGTCTTTTTCTGTGTAAAGTCTAAAGCATTTCCCTGGCCTCGTTCGGCCCGCACGACCCGCCCGCTGCTGTGCCGAAGCCTTTGAGATTGGGCTGACCAACAGACTCTCCACGCGAATTCTCGGGTTATACACTTTCTGTTTCGAGAAGCCAGGATCAACGACATAGACGATTCCATCAATTGTCAACGAGGTCTCCGCGATGTTCGTCGATACAACCACTTTGCGCCCGGGTGGACCGTCGGGTCGCGAAGGGGGCGGGGGGTCGAATATCCGCTGTTGTTGCTGAGGAGGGAGCGACGAGTACAGGGGTATACAGGTCACGGGCCCAACAGATTCCGGATCCTGGTTGGTCAAGTCATCAGCCTCGAGCTTAATCTTGCGGCACGCGTCCTCGATCTCCTCTTCACCGGTGAGGAATACAAGAATATCTCCCGGCTCTTCCGCGCGGTGGATCATTAAAACTGTTCTGATGGCAGCTTCGACGTAGTCTGGCTCGGGTTCTTGCGTGTAGAAAACCTCAACAGGATGGGTGCGGCCGGGAACCTTGAAGAGTGGCGCGGCGGAGCCGGAGGTAAGGCCGAAATATTTTTGGAATTTAAGTGCATCGAGAGTGGCGGACATGATAATGATTTTGAGGTCTGAACGGCGTTTGGCAAGTGCTTTAAGTAAGCCCATAAGGATATCAGTTGCAAGTGTACGCTCGTGCGCCTCATCGAGGATGATCGTAGAGTATCGCGTAAGATCCGGATCGTTCATAGCCTCGCGCAAAAGCATACCGTCCGTCATGTACTTGAGGAATGTTGTCCCGGACTCTGTCATATCTTCGAATCGAATCGAGTAACCGACATGCCGACCCAGCTGGACGTCCATCTCGTCCGCGACACGCTTGGCGACAGACATTGCAGCTACTCGCCTAGGTTGCGTACATGCAACTAGCTTCCCTCGTGTATGTGGTAGGTCTGAATACGCGACAAATTGGGGTATTCTACATGGAATATGAGCAATGAATACTTGTGTAGAATGCAAACAAACGCACTGGGTGGTTTTCCCTGAGCCTGTTTCACCAACCATGACAATGATCTGATTGTCCCTGAACTACGCCGGGTCGTCAGTTTATTTTTCTGCATAAGGAGGGCGGCGCCATCCCTGAAGAGGTAGAACTCAACCCTCCTCCAAAATATTCAAAGTCGATCACGCACCATTTGGAAGAACTCGTCCATCTTAGCATACACAGGAAGCTTTTTTCTAGCTTCCAAGATCTTCTTATATTGGCCTGAGAGAGGTTGTTTTGTAAAAGGATTGATGTCGTGTTCCTGCAAAGAGATTGAAGCTTTTCACTAAATAAGCAGCACACTGTAAATCATACCATTGCTTTGCGCACTTGTTCTCCCTTCACTTTTCGCGGCATGAAACCGAAGAGAGGCTCCTTACTGGCTGGATTAGATCCAGAAGCGCCTGCACCCCTCTCTGAAGGGGGTAGATGAGCGAGATATGGATTATCGCGAGGAGTTGCAGTCATCGTGAAATTTTCGACTGTTCGAGGTGGCGGAGCTTTTCAAAGATGATGAACTGCGCAATTGCAAGGTTCGTCGTAACTTGAAACGTTCACTTAGAAAACTTCGTGACTATTGCCACGTGACATGATCAACAGCAATCCACCATATACAGTCAACTCTGTCCTAACCCATACCTGTCATAACCCATAATCAGCTATAACCCATAGATTTTTGGCCCCACCAAGCTTGTTCGCAGGTAAAATCAGGATCCCTCCCATATCCCATATCCCAT